>JANSTT010008001.1:0-76267 GCA_026745375.1 Platyura marginata | reverse complement strand
CCTAAGTTTTCCACACCCGCCACATTTCAATTTCTCAAAAAAAAAAACGTCCATACATTGAAAATGCACCCTAATGTACAGTGCTGTGCATATAGATAGGTGTAACCCATATTTTGTATGAAAAAGTCGAAATTCAGTAATTTCTCCTAGTTGATAATTTAATTTTTTTTTATTTTTTTTAATTTTTTTTTATAAAATATTTTAACATTCTGGCGCCCAATATGAAACCCGAAAATTTCTGTCTATTATTTTATTAAACATAATGTAACCTGAAATAGTTGCATTTTTTTTTTGCCTTTAATCAAACAAAAACATAATGTAAACTAAAACTCTCAATTATTAAAGTTATGTTTTATGTAAATTCATTAAAGTTAATATTTCTTCTTATCTTCTGTCGTATTTCAATTGACATTCCATTTCCAATACACTTTCTATATATTCCGTTGTACAAAGAGAAAATTGCTTAAAACATTTCCGTTTTCCTGGCTACAATTTCGATTGTTTTGAATTTTCTAAAGCACAACTGTCTGTAAATATCGATTTGTCTAGTTAATGGCTCTCCCATTATATTATATTTACATAATTTTTACTTTACATTTTAATATTTTTAACATTTTTAATACATGAGTCTCACAGTATATATAAATACTATATATATTTTGATTAAAACAAAAATTATTTTACAGGAGGTTGGATAACAACATCAAACATAACAGCTGTGGTTGAGCCGAATAAACGATCATTAGTAGTAATATGTCATGGCCTTAATATGCAACTAACAGAAAACGTCGTTTCAACTCATACCGTAAACGTTTTATGTAAGTAAAACCACTTTTCTTCATCTCATTCCTAACGCCAAAATTAATTAAAGCGCTTTAATGACGCCATTACACTTCAAGGGAGTTACTATACATAAATATATATATATATATATATACATATATGTATATATCTTGTTTAAGCGTTTCTATACTATACCCCATATACATATGTATGTATAGTATTGTCAGTGGTGTTGTGTAGTTTTTATTAGAAAAATCTCGGTAAAAACAGATTCAATATTTAAACCAATAAGGAATAAATAATTGGCTATGTCGATTATATAATATGCCCGTGTAAGTACTTAAGTATTGTCTATAGCGTTGTTTTTATCTATTTTTTCTGTACAACAATAGAAATTATATTAAATTGATTGCAGTGCCATAACGGTAGGTCGTAGGACTTTTTGGTATATTAATCTTTATCATTCTTGTTCTAATCATTTTTTCTCTATTTCGAATATATTTCGAGCAAACGAATAATTTATATAAAAATTAGTTATACTCAGTACCCCAATCTCTCCTATACCTTGTTTGCTCTAAAAACTCTGTACTCTCTAGAAGTACACAATAAATATGATGGTGGTGAACATATAGTTCTACGGTGAATACTAAGGGGCGTTACAAACTCCGTTTCAAAGTTATAATGCTACGCTCGTACGGGTATAAAAAGCATTGACAAATGGTGCCTTCCAATGATAATGATGGTAAAATTTTGAAAATAAAAAGATGTAAACCTCATAACACGGAGGTTAGGTAACAGGATAATATAGCGTTACATGAATCGCGTTATACGAGACTTTGACCGACACCAAAGCCAGTTATTGTGAGTAGTAAATTTATCACTATGATTCATGTTAAGCGCAAAGCTGTGATATAAGATATTTAAAAAAAGCATATTAAGTGAAAAGATCAACAGCTAAAAATGTCTAGACCCCCATTATATCGAAACCTGACAACATAAGTACTGCGTTATACGAGAGTAAGACTTAATTGATTAAAGATTTTTTATAGTGCCATGTGAACTGTAAAAAAATCCTTTTTCATAAGACTTTGTGACATACTAAGTATTTTATCTACGAAACGCCACTGGCTCCATAAATCATATTTATAGCGAAGCGTGACTAAATCTTTAAAATACAAACGGTGGCATGAGAAATATTATCAAAATATGAATGCTCTAGTGAAATTAACCCCAATGCTACATAACTCAGAAGACTTTCTTAAATAATAAACTTATCTAAAAGGGAAGAATACAAGCAAAAAAATTGAATGACTTCACAAATCAACCAGAATATCTATGATTTAAGAACACTTCAACTAAATACGGTGTACTTCTACTTCTTCATCTGCTTAAAACTAATTTTCTAAACTATTGAACCAACTATCAGTTGGCATCGACTTGCAAAACAGTCGATAAAAATGTTCACCATATTGGAAAATATTTCCGTCTTCAATGTATAATAACCACTTTGTAGAATTTTTGAGAAGACAAAATTCACCATTGGATACATTCCAAACTTCCGAAGGAGATAGATAAGAATGCTAAAGCCAAGTATTGTCGTATATATATGAGCTTTATTGAAGCACATATTCTGGATTTTATTTCTATCTTCAACTACCACTACACAGACATAGAGTAGTGTACATATATCTATTTATTAAATTGATATCTAAACCTATGTACATTGTACATTTATGGCTAGAATATCTACATTAATTTAACATTAAAATGACTCTTAGGACTCTTCAAAGTTCAACTCATAATACTGGATATATAGCGCTGTGTCTCTCGAAACATCATCGTACTATATATATACATACATACATACATACATACATACATACATAGATAACCATTCAAAATAAATATAATGAAACACCGCATTAAACGAAAAGCGCTAAGAGGGAAATATTTGCAAAATGTTGCAAAATGAAAAGCTTTCCATTTTGAGATTGTTCAAATTGAAACAAGAGTAGATACATGGCATAACTATCGTACTCGTGCACACACACACAAAACAAAAAAAGAAAGAAATACGAAGCTCATCGTTTTTCGGATTACTTTTTTTTTGCAAATAAAAATTTTTTTTTTTTTATTTTTTACAGCCTAATGTAAAATAAAAAAGCATATAGGTATGGATATAGATACTACCTATATATACATAGATATACCACCCTATAATGTACATGCAATATAGAAAGAGTACCTATACATATGTACATTGTACAATACATAGAAGAAAAAAGCTTTTATACGTATTTTAGTTGAATGTTAAAAAGTGGCGAATCTCTAATGTATCCATCTAGGTAGGCAAAACGTAATATTATGTCAAAGCATACGATATCCACAAATTGACATCCTCACACTCAGTTTCGTGTCTGTTCCAGTAGTTTGCCCTACCGTTCTGCTTATTCATAGAGGAAGACAAAAAAAAAGGAATTTATCTGGAATAAATCTATCTTTCTAATTAATGGTACATTCTCAAATGAACGAAGTTAAAAACAACCCTTAGTTCAGTATTTTCATGGATAGTATTATAATGGATTGGCATTAGAGGATTTAACTCAAAGAATACACATACACGCATACACAAACACACACACTTTCCAATTGTAACCAGTAAAAGCCATGTTTTATAGAGACGCCATTTTCTAGTTTCTAAATATAATGAAAATATGGTCACCCTATAAAGGTAAACGGACAAAATCTTCCCTGACAGAATTCTCCTTGTCCGGGAGGGACAATCCGTTTTAAAGAAAATTATCCGGGGGGGATTTTGTCCACTTTTCTTTAAAAAAAAGGTGATGAAATATGATTTTGATCAATTTCAAAAACTAGAAAATGGCGTCTAAAACTATAAAATGCCCGTATTGCCTTAGTATTCTGCAGTATTCCTTCTACGAAAAGTCTTACTACTTTTCCAAAAGGTGAGCTCTACCATTTCGCATATTCCAGACAGGATAAGCTTCATAACTAGCTAAAGGATCAGTTAAAATTCCCATTTTGGACAAAAATTCATGAAAACCCAAAGTGCCCAAACATACAAAAGGATTATGAACAGATTTTGATACTGCAAACCGAAGAAATATATGGACCTTAAAGGGTTAACTTTTTCCAAAAATTTTATTTGGCAAAAAATGCTCCAAATTCAAAATAATATAAAAATACAAAGTTTAAAAATCATATCTTTAGTAATAAGAAAGTTCAAAATTGAGTCACTTTTTAAAAAAGATGACCAAGAAGTTCGGTGCTTCACCAAATTTTTTTTCGGTTTCCTGTATCAAAATGACGTAAGTTTTTTTTTTTTAAATAGTCTCATGATGCTGGGAATAATAATACTCACGCTTCGCCACTGTCGTACACACATCCATACATTAGTAGTGTAGATGTACATAAATCATGATTATCTATGAATTTGATATTTTACTTACTTGAGAAAAAAAAAAAAATTTATTCTGTCAATATGTTTTAATCCAAACATGAGTTTATTACATTATGTATCTTTGTATGTATAACAATGTCGAAAAATAAAAAAAATTATATACAAACAACATGTCAAAAGCGAGAAATTTTGACATTTTCCCTGTTGCGAGTATTTTCTTAACCAATATTATTTATATTCGCCCTTGAGGTAAACAAAATATCATACTCGAGAAATAAAAGAAAAAAAAAGAAAAAAAAAGAAGGAAAAACGGAAAACGAGAAATTATGCCTCATTGAATGGACGCCGTGGTTTGTAGTTAGTTCGAAAGTCGTTTTCAGAAGTTTCAAATTAACTTTTTTTTTTTTGTATTTTTGTTGTTGTTACAACAGAATTATGTTGAACTTTTCTATATTATTTACTATACTCATTTGTATCTGTATATAATGTATACATATGTATAGTGAGTGGTACACGTTCCATTTGTATAATTTTTTTTTTATATACAAAAACACAGCAGCAACAAACAACAGCGAAAAAAACACACACAGAGGGCCAACAAACAATACGATCTCTAATGAAAATTGAAAAACTGTTTAACAATCAATTACGGAGATAGCAAAAATATTTACTGTGTGCAGCACTGGGAGAAAACAAACAATCAGCGTGTTCGACTAAATTCCGTCCATTGGCTTGGTTGCGTTGTAGCTGGTGCTGTTACCATTCCGGGGTCCTAGTGTGTGTGTGTGTGTGTGTGTGTGTGTGTAGGATTATATAGAGATAGATTGGAAGGAAAATTCTTTTATCGCAGCATGAGTGAAAACAAACATAACATTTATTATGCAAACATACAAAACGTTAAGAATGGATGGAAAATCTCAATGTTTGCAGTTAATCTGTGGATAAAAAGGGAAAATTGGAAAACATTTTAGAATGTATTGTATAACGTTATATTACCATATGTGACGGAACATGTTTGTATTATACATAATATGTTACATGCCTACATTGTATATAGATACAATACACGTGTATGTATGTACAGTAGAATCTCGAAAACTCGAACAGAATAATTTCACCCCTGTTCAAGTTTTCGAGAGTGTATAAAATGTATTACCTTAAGCAAAAATTCAGCACTCATCTATTAACTACAAATAAATTAAAACAACATTTGGTAACCACTGTTGAACGTATGCTTCCATTTAAAAAAATTTTGCTTGACGAACAGTTTTTCATGTTTCCTTTATGTTCTTTATTCTACTTATAGTATTACTTTGCGACTCAAAACCTTTTTGCAAGGGAAGTTACACAAACATCACTATTTATCGATCACAATATCCACTGTACTTTATTTCACAAAAATAAACACAGAAAATCAAGGTTTCATATTAAAGGTAGTCTTTTCCGAATACTTTTTTCCGCCACTGTATGTATCAAATAAAACAAAAACTTGGTAACATGAATACACAATACTGCTGTGCGATTTTTTTCTAGGAAATGCAAAAATTGATAGAAATATTGTTCTAATATCTATAAATAGACATTGCTACACACACAAATCACATTTTAAGTTAAAAATCTACAAAAAAAAATTAAATAAATCAAACTGTTCGAGTTTTCGAGAGTGGCGTGTTCGAGTTTTTGAGATTTTCATATAAGTTATGTTCGACTTTTTAAGATTTCAAGTTTTAGCGCGTTCAGCTTTTCGAGATTCTACTGTATATACATATTTACCACTTCTCTACATTCATATATACATCGAATACTATATGTGTTATGTGTAGGGACCCGTTCACTTTCGATGACAAAATCAAAGTATATATCTACAATTTTTTTTTTCTTCTTCTGGGTTTTCCTTCGATATATTTTTTTTTTTTATTTTTATTTTCATCCAAAAAAAGATTGAACAAAATAAATTCTGAAGCGTTAAGCATTTTACTTATCACATGAATAGTTTATTTAACAAAATATTTTTTCCCTAACTTTCATATTATATGGGATGTCAGTAGATGTATCCATACATATATAGTCGTCTGTATTCAAGATAAGCCTATACAACGTTTACATAGCGTTATACATACGTCGTAAATAGGTAAGTTATATAGTTATGACTTATGATTACCATATTACCGATCTCCCTTATATGGATATATATACAAGAAAAAGGTTCGCAAATCGCAAATGAAAAGTGTGTAGTATACGCCATAATGTAGTTTGATATGACTACAATTTTTCAAATGGGATGACAATTTTTGATCCTAAATAATGGCTAATTTCCATTTTTGTTTCAACAAAATTTTCCGCTATAAAATAAATTGTTACTTAAGTATCATGTGTATGTATACTTTTACACTATAAGTATAAGTACCCAAGTGGCAATTTGTAGTTAAAAACCGGTAATGCAACGGTTGTACAACTCTAATTCTAATAACGTTAATAACACTTCCCACCAACTTTGCTAGAACTGTGTTTGGACAGTTTTTTTTAAACTTACGTTGTTCTTGCTACGTTATAAAAACTATTTTTTTACAGAGTTGCAAAGAGGTTATTTAAACGTCCTGCTAAGGTTTTTACAACGTTTCTTTGCAAAGAGGTGAATTTATGGTTTAAAAATAGTTTATAAATGTAACCAGGCTAACGATGTAAACTCTATTTAAACTTAAAATTAACTCAAAGTTTTAGTTAAAGTTAACGTTAATTAATGGTTGCAATTGTTCTGTTATTATAATATTTTTAAAACGTGTTCCATCTAACGCGAGATCAATTTAAGTTTTCTTTTAAACTTCGGAGTTAAATTGCTGCTTGAGTACCTATATAAATCAGATAGGTCACCAATCCGTTGTTGTACCCCAGCTTCCTTCTGGGTGTTGTAAGATACCGTGTTGTAGGAAGGATACCCGTATTTTTACTGGGTGTGGTTATCATTTTGAGATTCTACTCGAGATAATCGAATACGAATACGAATGGGTCAAGAAGATTTTTGCTATGATTTGAATTATATAGTACAGTGAAAACTGTAAAAGACAGAAACCTGCATTAAACGAAACATTTTTTTTAATTGTTGATTTTTCCATTCTAACTAAAGTTTTAAAAACCAAATGTATTAAATAATTTACATTAAAAAATAATAAAAAACATTTTTTATTAACTCTGTGTAAGACGGAAACCTGCTTAAGACGGAAATATTTCCCGGTCCCTTGAGAATTCCGTCTTTGGCAGGTTTCACTGTACATAATGTAAGTAACGAATTCAACGTTCTCTTATCTTTTATTATTTTCTGTAAATCTGGTAGTTCTATAAATTCCAACTTTATTTTTCCTCATAATATACTCATACTCATATCATATCATAATTCATATGAAAATAAAATATGTTCTGTAAAATTTTATGAAAAACTACTCCAATAAAGGAAAAAAAAACCACTCCGTACTGTCTGACAGTGTAAAAATTCACCCAGGATACACACAGCATACCAAATAATCCGCATATGGTATTGGTAGAGAACTTGAATAATAAAAAAATCATTCATTTTCGAGCTTTGTGTAAATATTTACAAATTGCAAACATTAGCTATGCATTTTGTTTATTTATACAATATTTGTATATACTGTAGAGAGGGGGGGTGTACTTTTGCTGCACAACATAATATATGCACAATGTTATATGTATTCATATATGTTGTGCTACATAGTTATAAAAATTTGCATACAAAAAAATTTCTCTCCTTTTTTACTTTATGCAACAACAACAAATATTCATTTTGCAAAAAAAAAACCTGGACTAATGTAGACACACACCAGAGTAGGTAAGTTTGTGTAAAGAATATTTGGAGTGCAATGAGTTTAATGAGCGAAATAAAAACAAAAAGAAACTTCAGTTCGTTGCCTGGAAAAATTACATTGGAAAGGATTAAAATGAGAATGAAAACCAGCATAATCTAGGAACTGCACTTTACATATGTAGATAATGGAGGACTTTTTAATATGCAATATACTAAAAATTCCTTTTGGGCCATACATACATTATGTGTTTGGTATAGTCCCAGGCAGCAATTTAACACCGAAACTATTTAAAACGAAAACTTGAATTGGTCTCGCGTTAGATTGAACACGTTTTGAATACGTTATAATAACGGCATATTTTCAACCAGAATAATTTAATTTCTATGAATTAAAAAGCGGTTGTATAATCAACCATTATTCAACGTTGACTTTTAACCCTTATTAAAGAGAACTTTGAGTTAATTTTGAAGTTTTAATAGAGTTTACATCGTCAACCTTACAAACATATTTTTAAACCATAAATACACTTCTTTGCAAAGAAACGTTGTAAAAACAGTAGCAGAACGTTTAAGTAACCTCTTTGCAACTCTACAAAAAAAAGTTTTATAGCGTAGCAAGAACAACTTAAGTTTAAAAAAAAACTGTCCAAACACAGTTGTAGCATAGTTGGTGGGAAGTATTATCAACATTATTCGAACTCTTTTTAAACTTCTTGCTATAGTAGTACAACCGTTGCATTACCTACAAATTGCTACTTGGGGTAGCTAAAATAAAGAAAAAAAAAAAACTTAAACAAAAGTTAGGTGGTGATAGTAGTACACATTTGTCTACATAGCCACTTATATGTGAATTTTTAAAATTCCTTGTTTCGGGATTAAGAATATCACATAACTACATATTCGTATATTCCATTTATGTGTACATACGGAAATCCAGAAACATATGCAATTTTATGATGATACACCATATTTTGTTTCGGATAATTTCTAGCCTCTCATAGTACATATATGTATGTACATTTATGTAGTATAGGAAACCGTATACTTAGCTTTTATGTTTTATGGGAAACATACTATAATGAAAAATATTCCATATATATGTATGTATGTAGCATATACTTATGTTATGTTTTATGATATATTGAAGATGATGAAAGTACTAAAAATATTTCATTTCATATATCATTTATTTAGTTCTTATTAAGTGTGCTACAAAAACATATATAGGAATGGAACAACCAAAAATCTATGTTTGATACCAATCGATATAACCCTTAACACTAGAATTACTTAGAACTTAGGACCTACCCTATAATTACCAAAACGGTCATAATGACCGTCTACATAAAATATACGAGGTACCTCTAATGACTAATATTTGGCGTAAATTTATCTAGGGCTGAACGTCAAATGTATCAAGAGGTGGTCGGGAACGATACAAAAATTAGTGGAATGGAGAGGCAGTGGTTATAACTGTGAGCGAGCATATATAAAAATAGGAAGTATTATAAAAACTCTATTGCCGAGGTGTAAATCCTACTAAACATTAAAATTAACCAAGTACACACCTGAAGGTCCCGACTCGCGAAACGAACGAATTGCTAAATACTTGTTAAAATGTTCGTTTTAGAAAAAAAGACAGTAGATGTTGGACTTGTCTTCATTTTATTTAATTTTTTTAAAAAAGGATTTTTAACAAAAAATCAACATAACCTTTAAAACTATAGAGAAAAATTAATGTCACTGAAGGTCGAAGTCGATTTTGTTCATTTTTTATTTGAGTTCATTGAACAACGTGAATTATGAATAGAACCGCCCCGGCATCTAACTTTACTTTATTTACTTCTACATACATATACCTACTATTGTGTACGAATTTTCTAAAGAGTTTTCTTTTGTTTTGTTTTGTTTTGTTTTAGGAAAATATTTTTTTTTTCGCTTTTTAATATGTCACTGAAATTTAAAACCTTATTCAACTTATTTGAAACACGTAAGAAATATTTGAATCCTATACTTAAAATCCTATATATATATACAAATGGCTATCAGTACATTTGTACATAGATACTTACTCGTACATATATGTATGTATATGGATCTTATGTATCGTGTGTATCGCCAGAGATTTAGAAAAGGACATATCTTCTTATCAAAGCTTTCTTATTTATGTAGGTACGGTTACATTTATATGTATACTTAACCATTGGCGTTCGTTCTTTAGAGTGATTTGATTTAGCTCTTTTTTTGCTCATCAAATCTTATAGCTCTTGCGTTTAAAACACGAATAGAAAATAACGAAAATTGTTAAAAAGCAGTACGAACTTTGGTTCAGTAGTTCTACTTTAAAATAGAACCATAAACCATATTTGTATGTATGACATTTCTTAACAAATTTGTTACCACATTATTGATATTTATGATATGGGTCTGTCACAATGGACTACAAAAAAAAGTCCTAAAAGAATATTTAGAACATTTACGCTGAAACCCCCATTTACTGTGTAAAGTTGTTTAACTATACCGATACATAGATGGTTCTTATTTTATGTAGAACCTGTCCAAACTTGTATTATGCCGATTTTTTTGAAATAATGGTAGATTCGTTCGTATTATTTAAAAAAAAAAAAATTACTAAAGGTCGGGTGTTCTATTAGCAACTAGAACATGCCTTGTGCACGCCACTGTACTACAAATATTATATGTATGTACATAAATATGAGTTTGCATTGTTTTACCTGTAAAGCTTAGCTAAAACTTCAGAACTACGAATCTTTTAGAACTACATACATATATATGTAGTTGTAGGGATTGGGATATAACGATTCTATGTATATTTATAAAGTGGACGACGTAATTTCTAGCTTTCAGTAAAGTTAATGAACTTTACAGCTAAACATATATGGTAAGCCATACATAACATAGCCCAGCACTAGATTTCTCATATATAATATACATATATGTATATATGTTAGAGGTATAGGTATGTGATAGGAATATATTATTATCCTTCTGTGCTCCTACTCTATCACGTTTTCCATCTTACTTACTTTAATATGTAAAAAAAAAAAAAAAACTTTTGTATATAAGATCGTTTCACCTACAAAAGCTCTTGTAAGACGACTTGCCTTTGTTTTCGCCCAAAATAATGGAACTACCATCACCAGCAGCCAACATAATATATTTATGAATATATCGCATTTGATATAAATTTTTTTTTTTTTTTTTTCGTCATTTATAATATAAAAACAGCCAAAGTTCTAGCAATATTTCTATTCTATACTAATAAATACAAAACAACACAACAACAGTACCTAAATGGCACGGCGGCTGTGGCAGTAGGTACGTACAGTGAGTAACGCAAATATTATATGGATCTTAAGACTTAGACGGGGAAACATGAGCCAATCCAAAATACAAAACTCTTTCTTTCCGTTCATAACGCAAAATAAGTCTTTTACGTAAATTAAATATAAATCCTAACCGCACATTGAAAGCACATTAACCGCAAATTGAATACAAGAATAATATATGGGGTGTGGTGGAGTTGGGGAAAGATGTACGGGGTAGGGAAATCTCAGGAAAATATCTCGAACGGTATAATTTGACGCGCGCAAGACACCATTTGAATGGGCGAAGAAAATATGAAGCCTTTCTTCTTTTTTTTTTTTTTTTTGGGATACAGTTTATTTGTTAGTCCATAAACATTGTACGGGGATTTTTGTATCCCTCTGTGGTGTATAATGTACAAATATATTTTTATTAAAATATATTTATAAATACATTAGCTGTGTACATAATATAGTTGTAGAGTATGCTTGTTCAGTTCATTAAGCAACGTCAGAAGAATACAGAACCAAGTCAAAAAAAATTGCAAAAATATCTAATAAATAAATAAATCTTTTTTTATTCATGGGATCAGTAAATGGAATATCTACAATAATATGATTGATTATTACACCTGCAATCATTTGGGTGACATGTGGAAACAAGTTACTGTGTAATACCCCTGGCTCCGTAGGATACTAGAATATTTAAAACCAGTGCTGTCAATTTGTCAGAGTAGTAGAATGTTTCGAAAATCGGAATATTTTGGACATTTTCGGATTATCGCACATGCAAAATAGAACAGCAAAAAAAAAAAAGGTCACTCCATTAATATTAGAAATTCTAAGTCGGTATCCAGCAAATTTTATCAAATTATTCCTATTTCAATGTACTTTAAACAGAGAAAAACAACAATTTACATTTTATTCCAATCGGAGTATAATTACTAGTCGAAGGAGTATAGTAGTATGGCATAGTAAAATGGAGTAAAAGTACTCCGATTAGAGTAAAACGATAGCACTGCTTAAAACGAATGAATTTAATTTGTTAAACCAAATAATAAATAAAAGAGATGTTCTGCAAAAATTACAGGATGGTATTAGGAACCGTCCGCAAGTTCAGATTCACTATATGTATTTACGCGTAGGTTACGAAAAAGTACGCGTTAAATAATCCCTAATCTAACTCCAGTTTTAGGCATAATCAATCGTAAGTTTACTTGAAAATAATTCTGAAATACACAAAATGAAGGAAGAAACAATAATTTTTGGAATAGCTTTGTAGGTCAGCACATGTTGGTACAAGGAATCCAAGCGGCAATTTCATGAACAAAGAAGTAGCACGACAATTTCCCGAACACGACAATTCTCCGAAAGCACAATTCGCCGAAAACGACAATTCGGACAATTGAGTGTTCGTCGCGATTTTGAACCTAATACAAGTCGGCAATCGTTTCCGGAAAATTGTATTTTCGGGGAATTGTCATTTTCGGGGAATTGTCGTTTTCAGATAATTGTTGTAGAACCGAACAAAGAACGAACTAAATAGAAAAGTGTTTAATCTATGGTACAATGTAATAGAACACCAAAATTTGAGATTTTAGATACGAGGAGAATTGCTAAAAAAAAATTGATTATAAATTCATTCTATTCGAGCAATATTATTTGAATCACACCTAATGTAATCCCCTAAAGAATTCATAAAGAAAGAAGACGACTCGATAAAAATCGTACCCACTTTAATAGAATTCTAACTTGAAAAAAGTAACTCCCTCACCCAATCACCATCATAGACACACTACTATGCTCACGCACTAATCCAATTTATATTTTTTATTACAAAAAAAAAAAAAAAAAAAATTGCAGTTATGTCTCTATTACTTTGACGATACACAACATACTCCATTTCATACAATAAAGCTGAACAAGCATTTGCCCACCCTTGTACGCCATCATAATATAATGTTGGATAGACAAGGGAGGCTATTTTATTGTACAGTACATTGCTCTATAGTATATTTATACACTTGGGGGATGGAATAACGGGTGGCATGGTTTTAAAAAAGTTTTGAACTCATTTATTTAAAGGGTTAAGCTGGATTATAGGATGAATGTTGTATTTTGTTTCCGATAACATTTTACTTTCTTTTTTTTCTTTTTTTTTTTTTTGCACCAGATTCATTTTTATTTTGCACAAATAAATTACACAACATCCATAGACCTATTTGCATAAAACAAATAGTAAGATGCAATCGAACCAAAATTTTCCCCAATATAAATCTCTACATAGTTAGATAATTTTTTGTTTATTTACAGATCCCCCGTCTTCGCCACTTATTTCGGGCTATGTGGAAGGATCAATAATACCGGCTGGATCTGTGCAAAAATTACTTTGCGTTTCGTCGGGCGGCAATCCATTGGCAACATTGACATGGTACAAAAATGACAAAAAGGTAGGTGTTGGAGGGGGGGAGGGAAGGTTGGGAAAATAAATGTGCACCTACAATATACCCCAATCGATCTCTCAGCAGCCAAACTCTTCTATATACCATATTCATTCAATATATATGGAAAAACCCCTTCAATGTACCCACTGTGCTTTACTTTTTTATTTAAAATTCCGTTCATGTTGCATACAAATTTATTTATTTTCGCGCTCAATTTAATTCTTTCTGTTTTTTACCCCATTATTCTATACATTGTTTTATGCTGATATATTTATTTATTTTTTTTTTTCTCTGGTACAGATAAATTCAGTACTGAAAACAACAGATAAATCCGTTTCGGCTGAGTTAACAATTTTGGCAAATGTCACAGACAATCAGGCGAGGTATAGATGTGAGGCACACAACAGTGCTACTGAAATTCCATTATTTGAAACAAAAACGTTGAGTGTACATTGTAAGTTTGTTAAAATCAATTCAATTACTACTAAAAAAAAAACACAAAAAAAAATCGTTTTTTTTCTGCTTTTGTGTCTACTCAAATATTTCCATATAATTAACGGGATATTGCCCATTGCAGTTGCACCAGAAACAGTAAAAATACGAATTGAACCAGATGAACTGGTGCCCGGTGTTGAGGCAACATTAATCTGTGATTCCAGTTCGAGTAATCCGCCGGCAACGATTAGTTGGTGGAAAGATGGTATACCTGTTGAAGGTGTAAATAATGCATCGAAAACGGGATTATGGGGTGGAACAGTATCTTCGTTGGATTTAAAAGTCAATGTTACACAAGATATGAATGGCGTTGTGTATACGTGCCAGAGTAACAATGAAGCGCTGCAGAGGAGCGTCCATGAAGCAGTTTCATTGCAAGTGTTATGTAAGTGGATTGATTTGAATTGTATTTTTTGTATATTTTTCAAATAATACTGTACCTTTAAGATATTACAATAGGCTTTTCCATAATTTAATTGTACTCGTAGCCATTCAAATATTGTTAAGCAAATAGTGATCATTGTAATGAAAAATGTTAGCAAATGTCTCACTAGAAGTGAAAAAAACTACCGGATAAATGTATAAAAGTAAAAAATTACTTCTGCTCAAGCAATTAAACAACTTTCTGTAAATGTTTTTATAATTTTAGTTATAACTAAGCTATAGCCCTTCATGCAGAACTTTAGTTAACATAATCGCTGGACACTGTCTGACAAAGGAACATGCATACAAGATTGGATTAATCAGCGATGAATAGTGCAAAAACTGTGAGAAATAGTGTACTAAAGAATCGTTAGGTCACTGCCCGCCCTAGCTATGAAAGGACATAAGATACTAGGTGACTTCATCATAAGAGGTCTAGAAGAGCATTGTGGAAAGGATTTTAAAATTCGCAACGAATACGGGCACGTATGACATTGACAATTGTGACTCTCTAACTCTCACCAATCGAAGTTAGGACATAAATGTAAGATATGTTGTTATGGACGTCTAGAGAAGTCTATGCTGGGTTCATAGACTGGGGTGAATCCTCCAGTTGACGATTTCCTGAGTTCGTATCTTCCCGTTAGATAGTCTAAAATTCTCCGTCAATGTCAATCATCAAAATGGAAGTACTTTTAAATTTATGTTTATGACGGTTCTACGTCAATTCTTCGTCATAAATTTTTATTGAGCACTCCAAAGAAGAATGCTTAAAAAAGATTAAAAAAAGCATTCTTCATCGGGTGCTCAAGCTCAATAAAAAAGTTTTATGATAAACAGTGTGGATAATCGCTCTTTGTCGAATCCAGAGTCAACGAACATGGACGTGGCGATCTTCGGACTCTTTTTGTTTTTTATATTTTGACCGAAGTTGAAATGGGAAATTCTTTGTTTACAGCTAGAAAATTCAGCTTTAATTGTTTGTTCAAAATCTCTAGCATAGTAGATTTTGGATTTAGTATGGGTTCCAACAATTTTGATACGAAGAATTGACGCGATACCATTTACGGCATCTTCCTATTTAAGTCTTGATTGTCTTTGATCAAAAGAGTATTTACGAGTACAGATAACTTCGATCGCTTTATCGGCTTTTTATCACTTTGCCAATGTAATTTTCATTATTGAGCTGATAGTTCCAGATAGATCATTTTTCCTGCAACTCTAAAACGATAACTTTTTCGCATTAAAACAACTGATCAGTCAAACACACTTAGTGTCACTCAAATTTGTTAAAAGTCCCTTTATTGAAATAATTGTTGCATAATGCTTATGTAAAGTCAGTAATTATTCCTAGACATCTATTCAATTAATAATTGATTTTAAAATATTCACAGACCCACCAAAATTTGTACCACCACCATCATCAACGGTTGTTGGTGTTGAAGGTGAACCACTTCAAGTTGCAATGTTGGCCAATGCCAATCCAATGTCCATTGCCTATACATGGACCAAAGATGGTCTACCAATTTTATCGAATGGCAATGGTGTCGAACGAATTGTATCCGAAGGACCAATATTAAATATAACGAAACTAACACGAAACGATGCCGGTATTTATACATGCGAAGCGGTAAATTCCCAGGGATCGGCTATGATCAATATTACCGTTATTGTTGAATGTAATTTTTTTTCATATTTTTTTTTTTTGCAAAATTATCACCATAATTCATTTCTAGATGGCGCAACAATAAAATCAATTTCAGAAAATGTCATCGTTAATCCGGATGAAGAGGCAATGCTGTCCTGTACCGTTGAAGGAAAACCGCTGATCGACGAGCATGTCCGATGGGAACGTTTAGGTTATGATATGACGATAAAGACGTCGACAACTTTTGCAAATGGAACGTCATTTTTACATATCAAAGATGCAAAACGAGAGGATGTCGGTAATTTTCGTTGTGTTGCCGATAATCGTGTGGCCAATCCTACCAGTAGAGATGTTTTGTTGATTGTTAAATGTATGTTACTGTTGTTGGGTGATAGGAGGAGGTAAATAAGGGTTCACTATGATAATATTGATTTGTCTTTACAGTTGCACCGGAAATTGACAAAACATTATTGCGAGCCGCTAGCGGAGCTGGTGAACGTGGCAAATTACCGTGCCGTGCACAAGCGGCGCCAAAACCGAAATTCTATTGGACCCGCAATGGACAACATCTAAACGTTAACAAAACATGGAAATACAATGTAGAAGTGAAACAAATTGATCCGCTAACGTTTGAATCGACGTTATTAATTGAGAAAATTGCTCCCGCCGATTATGGTCTCTACGAATGTATTGCACGCAATGAATTGGGACAAATTAAGGATAATGTTCGATTGGATATAACATCGAAACCAGATTTACCAATTAGCCTGAACATATTGAATACGACACATGATTCGGTAACGATTGCATGGACACCGGGATTTGATGGTGGCATGAAGGCCAGCTATCGAGTACGATATCGTGAAGCGAATAGTGAACATTACAAATATGAGGATGGACTACCGAATACACATAAATTAACAATAACGGGACTCCGTATGAATACAGTGTACCTATTTTCTGTGATGGCCTCAAATCCACTCGGAAGTAGTAATTTTTTACCGGATTTAGCAAAAGCACAAACAAAAGGTAATGTCTATTGTCTACAATCACTATATAAAAGCAAAACAATTAAAACTTTTCTATTAAAAATTTCCTGCTGCATTTTGTTGTTGTTGTTGTTATTGTTGTTATATTGTGTACTGCTGCGATGATGGGGATTTACATAAACATCAAATTGAAATTTTATAACCATTAATATACATATATGAACGACCAGATGCACCTCCACCATCCCAGCCAGCCTCATCGCTAGGTGGTCCACCTACGACCAGTTCGACACCAATCGGCAGCACATCTGGTATGTTGTTGTTGGTTGGTGTTGCCTCTGGTACGGCACTAGTTCTATTAAATATTGTCTTGATTGGCTGTTGTCTGCATAGGCGCACCCAAAATCGTATCAAGAGAGGTAACTTTTTTAAATGGAAATTATTTCTATGTAAAGAATAAATGAGTTGGGAAATGCGGCAGTGGTTTTTTGTTGGGAAATTTTTAGTTTTAATTTTTTACTTTTATGATTTAATTTTAATTTAATTTATTTATTTTTATATTTTTATTTTATTTTTTTTTTACTTTATCAAGGATCCGGAATGGTTCCTGCTGAATTACTAGAAAAGACAGAGATGCCAAAGCTTGTTATTGTTGGTATAGCTTTGGCAGCTTTAGGTCTTTTGTTAGCCAATGCCGCTTTAGTTGTTTGGTTTGTTATTCGTAAACGAAATAAAGGTGTGTTTCCTTTTTTATTTAATTATATTTTCCGACATTCAGTTAACATTTTTGTTTCATCAATATTGTATTAACAGAGATATATGTCACAACATATTTATATATAGAAATTTTCCATTTCCACAGAAACGTCGAATCAAAATAGTAAATCGGCAACTATTGAGATGTATGCACCAAGTTCATATAATGATACCGTAACTGGTGAAACTTTGTCTAGTGTATCGGAGAAGAGTGATTCATATTCAAATGAAGGCAGTCAACCGGATTATATGGTAATTGACTAAGTATACAAACACACATGTACATATATATCTTGAGTGTTTTGATTTACACACGTCTTCTGTTTATTTAAATTCGTTTATACAAATGTGTGATGATGTTGCATATGTACAAATAATGTACACATCAGTCTCTCTATCTATATAATGTTACATTGACTGGGAAGCTTTTGTAATGCAATAATAGGGCAAGTTTTCGGTTTGTGTTCCATTTTGCTGTGTAAAGGTTTTTGCGATTAGACACCTAGAAATACACCAAATTAAATTCGTCTTTGATGTCACAGTCTTCATTCTATTTGAAAATATACTATGTCAAGTTCGTTTATTTGATTTTTGGGAATTCAATTTGAAGTTTCGAATTCAAAAGAGATTAACCGATATTGATCTTATTTGGGAGATTTTCGGAATTGGTACTTTATTTGGACAATTCTTGAACTTAATTCATCCTTTATGATGGATTTAATAAAGAGCTTAGCTGGATACTGGACAGCTAATTAAGTGAGCAATTATCAATTATATTGTCTTCATCAACGAACAAATTGATTTTGTATATTTAGTTAGTAACACTTCTATTGTACACTTTGGATTACGTATGCAAAAAGGCTCCATACTTGGTTCTTGACGATTTTTAATATTTATTAATGACCTGTCTGATTTACTAGTCAATATTAGTTGCTTCCCATGTCAATGGTCGAATTACATCTAAATGACAAAAATGATGAATCGATTCTAGAACACTTCTAATACTAATGCTGTTGATGTGTATTCTTTGTTATTCTTTGTCCTCTTGTGCGTTTAGAAACTCAGTTAATTTTAACACTTTTTACTTAAATTTCTAGTGTCACAAGTTTAATAAGTTAGCCCGTTGACCGATTACTGCAAACGACATATCGGTTTTAGTTAGTCTTCAGTTTATATAGTAAATCAAGGTAGAAACAACTGTTTTTTTTTAAATTTGGCATACATAAGCATCTTAGACATCCTCAATATAGTATTAAATTTGTTCAGTCAAGTACATAACATATCATAGACTAAACCCCTTTGATGGCATTTCTACTGCATTATTGTCTCTTGATTTCGACTGCATCTCCACATTGTTTTGGCATCAAAATTGTGCTTATCAAATTATCTAGAATCAACCAACTTCATTTCACCCAGATTGCTAACCTAGCTATTATGGAGAAACATTTTCGCTTCTTCTAGACGATTCTTATGGAAAAAATCTATTTCGATCGATTCAAAAATAAACAGAACAATAAATACAACTTTTTAAAGTACCGTATAATTGGCCCAATTGTCAACACGAGATTGTGTACTTACACTCAACACATTTAAATATATTTCGAATATTGTGGGTGAGCGTAAGTTTACACCTAAGGTGTTCACATCTACCCTAAATCTATCTAAATGGATACATAAAAATGGCGTGTGACCTCCATTCCTATTTAGGTATTTAGGTTACATTTGAAATTAGGTATAGGACTTGTGATTTTTACGATAAAATTTTTTTCTTTAATGGATCGCGTGTTTTAAATAATGTTTCAGTGAACTTAACGGAGATAACTTAATTTAGATTAGATACCAACATACTTTCAAGTTTATTTCTTAGAAGATTTACTTAGTATATTTTAATAATTAAACTTTTATTTAAGAAATGTTTTGTGTGCTTAAGTATTTATTTAAATTGGGTTTACTGAACAACGTGAACCATTAGACGAGCCGCCACTGCTTGAACACACATTTATTGCTGATTGTTTATGAATTTTGGGTGTTTTGTGCTAAGATCCGATTTCTTCATTAACTATTAAGACAAGTTTTACTTCAAACTTAGAACCTTCGACAATTCTACGATTAAGAGAAATTGTTAATGGGGAGTACAACCTTTAAAATTGTTACAATAAACTGCACCGATACCTCAAATTTGTGACCCCACAATTGGTACACGCGGATCGGTATGGCACATTTATATTATATAAAGCCATTAGCGTGATAAAAATTTATGTTGAACAAAGTATGATATATTATATCAACTAGACAATATTTTCTTATTCGTTTGTAGATATTTTGTAATTCAACATACAAAAAATGGCGTCAATTCCTTAACATTTCTTTGAATAGTGTGTCGTCATTCTAATCGAAAATAGTCATTTGAATATCAGTAGAAGTATAATAGAATGATAAGCCCACCTCTATCTATCTCTCTCTCTCTCTTTCCGCAAGAAACACACACAATACAAATGAAAACCAAAAACGTTCACCATGAAACAGCAAAAAAAGGTAACGAATGAGCTCAACGAAGCGATTTTTATTCATTTGCTCTTAATGTATTTAAGAAACCCAATTTCTATCATTCCACAATTTATTTATTTTTTTTTTTTTATATAAATTCGAATTCGATGATGGCGAACCTAATATTATTTAATCAGCCTTTTCTAAGGAAAGCTTTTAAAAAGCTTTCAAGACATCATTACCTGATGTTGGAGCTCTATTGAAACAACTATTTGTAATTTATTTTCTTAATTGCAATTATTGATTTCATATGTACTTAGGAGTCCTACCGTATACGGAGAAGAATTGCTTGAAATCCATTTTCGACTCTATTTTATAGAAAAATCGACAAAACTTTTTCTTTTATATTATACATATGTATTGTATAGTATAGTACATGTACGATAATTCCATTTAAAAACATTTTTTTTATGGATGCAAAAAAATTCCCTCTTAAAGAATTACAGATTCACTAAGTTTTCCGAACAATACTCCCGTGGCTTAGAAGATATGATTTCTTTAAGGAACTTTCATAGAAAATCTAAGGTATATGTAAGGGAAATTGGGAAAATTTGAATAACACTTTTTTTTCCCGAATTTCATAAAATTTGATCTTAAAATAAATTATTTTAACGTTTTAATTGATTTGTGAACATTTCAAGTGGCACTTACTTATAGAACGCCTGAAAACGGCTTAAATTCCAAACAAAAAAAGGAAATTTGGTTTTAAAACATTTAAATTAAATACCCAACAATAAGATAGACCTAATAATCAATATACTGTTGGATTCGTGTAAACATCAGCTTTTAATTGCGTAGAATTTCGAAATTAAAGTCCAATCCCCCGATTTTTTAAAAATCTTTTACTAATATGGTGTTTTTGGAATTAGTTTTCTATCGAAGGTTCTCACTATACGGATGGACGGACGACCAAATATTTTTTTTTGATAGATATTCAAAGCAGCTAACTGGAAAACAAAAGTTCTTCAGTAGTTTAGGACTACCGGTGTAGAGTACAGCACCGTGCTCCAGTAGTTTAGGAGAGTTTAAGGAACTTTCGTCGAAAATCTAAGGAATATTATGAAAGAAAATTGGGAAAATTTAAATAAAATTTTTTTTTTCCCGATTTTTATAAATTTTACCTTAACATTAATAATCTTAACGTTTTTAATCAATTTGTGAAGATTTCAAGTGATTTGTATAGAATCTAAAAAGGCTTAAATCCAGATAAAAAAAAATTAAATTTTAATTCAAAATAAATACAAAAGACGCAATCAACCCGAACACCTATATATTGCTGGATTCGCGCAAGCATCAGCTTTAATTTGCGGAAGGCCAGTCTCCCGATTATTTAAAAAATCTTTTACTAAATTTTTAAATCAGTAATTTTTAAATCAATGTTCTATGAAAATGTTACACCATATCCATAGACGGTTGGCCAATAAATATTCTAGGAGAAAAAGTGGTTAATTAACTAGTTTACGATACACCAAAAATTAAAGATGATATAATCATAGTTGATTTTAAATGGAACGGAAGTTGTAGTAGATAAGCACTTTTTTTCTATTTGTACTTTTGTATGTATGTATATATAGATGTAATTGTATTTAAAAAAAAATTGTATTTGTAATTTTAGGATGAAACACGAAAAAAGGCTGCGTCAACGTATCTAGTTGAAAACTCTGACATACCACCGCCCCGCTACCAAAAAGATGGCACACTGCCTGCACACTATCCTGGAAATACTGCCAATTCAGGTATTATATATATTTTTATTTTATTTTAATGTACTTCCTGTCAATATTTTTACACGAAATCAAAAAAAAAAAATACAAATATTTTTACAAAATCTGAATTGGTTATACATTAGGTAACTGTATTTATACGCAAAAGATTGGCAACATCGGCAAACTTTAAAGGCACATCAATTTATATTATATGACTCTGTACAAGACGGGCACATAGCCAACTAAGCATTTCTTATTTGACGGGTGGATAATTTACTTTTGTTTTATAGTTTTTAAAGAATTTTTTTGATTTTTTTTTTTTAATGTGTCTTATCTCTATGTTGGTGTATACAAGTTTTCCTTCTATAATTTTAACAACTTGGAAAATAATTAAAAGTTTTTAAAACGAACTAAAAACTCTGTATAACACACTTGTTGGGTCTAGCCCAACTTTCAATGAAAAAAAAAAAATAAAAAAAAAAAAAATTCTTTATTCATGAAATGGGATTTATTAGATTTCCCAGTGAAACGGAATGCATCAAGTTGTGTGGGATGTGATAAAATAATTTCTTGAAAAGTATCAAAAATTTACTTTAAATAGTTGAATTTATGTTTATAAATACTGCCTCTAGGGATTAATGGTATCGTCGAGTTTTCATTCAATTTTACCGTCTAACAAAAAAAAAAAAAAACTTTTATTATGCAAAAATCTTCCGAGTAATTTGGGCAAGTAGGGACAAATTAGGTTGTGTAAAAATACTTTGTTTTTGAATTTATAACTTAATTATAAAAAAAAAACTTCGAATCGATCGACTTTCATGTTGTATAATTTTTTTTAATTAATGGTAACATTTAAGAAAGTTATATTAAACTTCGTCTAAGTATAATTCCCTAAAGATTTTTTTGTCCAATAAGTCTCCTATCGCTATTATTAAAAAATTTCTATATGTTTTCAGATAACAGACCAAATTAAAAACCATTCCATTGTTATCCTTACTGATAAATATTGCTGGAAACTTAAAAAATAACTCTAGACCGCTACACATTTGTTCATTAACTCATTTAGACCTACCGTTATAAGGGCGGTACATATTTACAAGACCCCCAAAATTTAAACGATAACAATTTAGGACCCCTTCCTCTTATAATGTGTTTTATCTATCTATCTATCTAAACGTTCCAAAATTATTTCGTTAAAAATGGTTCTTCAATGAATTCTTCCACTTTCCAACACATTTTTTTGCTTGCTGTTCTAAATCATCCATCTCGACCTATGTAATGTGGAAAAAATAAAACGAATTTGATAAGAATAATTTTCCATCACAACCCATTCAACCAGGATATTTGGCAGTGTTGCATGTCCTTTTATATCTTATTTTGAGCAAATAAACAATATAGAACTGTAAAGATCGAATTTGAAGATCAGCCAAAACTACATTGTACGGTCATAATAATCTTCTATAATCTTTAGTTAATTAATACCTTAGGTATCTTTGGTGTAACCGCTAACAAACAATAAATAGAACGAAATAAAGTGGCAGATTTGGAAAAATATAAACTAAATGAACACAGAGGGTTTGCCTTCTTTTCCTTCTTATATCCATTACTTGTTCTCTTCCTTGCCCTCTTTAAAACGACAAAATATATTGCCACAATGAATTCACAATAAAATGTCTATGTAGAATGACGGAGGGTAGAGTCATCCATCTTTTATTTTTTTAAATATTTTTTTTTTCAAAATTTGATTTATTTTGTCTATATAGTTAGTCCGCTTTATAACCCGGGTTTATTCCCGTTGCTGAATATTTATCCAGCACTAGATTTACCCTTCGTGCGGGTAATTCGTCGGATGCAGGCGTTCAGTTTTTCTTCTAGATGAAAGGAACCTGGTTTAAATATAATAAGAAATGCGTAGTTTTTGTTTATAAGTAAATATATATATTATCGAATTTTAATTGGGTTCTGGTACAATTATTCACAATTTTCTTTCTCGTATTATTTCACGAGCTTATTCTTTTTCAGCGGTGATGTTTATTCTAACTGGTTGACCCACGATTTCTTCTTTCTTCGGATTGCGCTATTTCTTCTTCTTCGGAAATACACTCGGTTGTGTTTTCGGTTCGGTTTTTATGTAAGGAAAACGTCTTTTTGACGACAGGTCGGAATAAATTTCTATGCCGGCTAAAAGGTGTACTAGGTACTTACCAGAGCTTAGCTGGAATATTTCTTCTTTTGTATGGGCGATTTTATGAGTATATCATTAGACCCAAGAGTACTGCTCCAGCGATACATAAGAATTTGCTTATAATTTACAAATTTCTTTTACATATCATCAAGGTTGGCCGGTTTATTTTTAAATGGTTGATAAGTGTTTATTAAATAATTATTTTATATGTAACGAAGAATTTACAATCGTTACAGCTTATGCGCCCCATTTTGACTCCCTACATGTGAATTATTGAAATCAACGAAAATCTTCAAAATACATCGGAGTAATCGGTCTAGTGATCGTATTTCCTGTAGCCGCCTAGCTAATAATAGGTCGTGGAACTTTTTCGTTTATGAATGAAATGTTCATTTTTTCATTCTCTATCATTTTCGTAATATTAATTTTTTCTATATTCCGACTATGTTTCGAGTAAATGATAGAAAATTAGTTACAAATTAGGTACAATACATTTATTTCTGTTACAAAGTTACAATATCCTTCGAACGTGCCGGGTATAAAAACGAAAAAAATAAACAAAAAATTAAAATTAAAAAGTTATGTCTTTCGATATTTCTCTCTCCATCCATCCAATTGAAGATTTTTGTTTCAATTGTCGGACATGGTATTTTGGCCAGTTGTTGATCGGAAACGAAATGGATTTTTTGATGCGTTTTGGCATAAATTGCATGGATACGGCACATCACCGGTATGCTGACGAATGTGCACTTCGAATTGAAGCGATTCGCATAGGCAATGCCGCACACGTGCATCTTCCGTTTGTTGTGCGTCAGAACATGTTGGTAGAGGGACTTTTTGGTGTCGCACACTTTGTCGCATATCGGACATGTTAGATGGAGCCGTTTGCAATTGTCATTGTCACGAATGTGCTTGTTAAGTTCTTTATTGTTTCATCTCATCTTTTATAATAATTCATATTTTTTAATGTTACATATTTTATTATGTTTTATATTTTATTCTTGTTCAGGGAAGTTCAACCTTCCAATCATATATTTAATTATTATCTCTTATATTCTATATCTTCCCCTCAAAAACAATCGTTTTTGGCTGTCGGTCACCGCCGCCCTGTGACGTTGACGTAAATATTTCAACGCCAGTGGCAGTGGCGTCGACAGTGTTTCCGTAGCATTGGCGTCACCTTCATCAATATACTCGACTTCCATCGTTTCATCCAATATATTCGACCTTAATGTCCATACGGTTGGTCTCCTCCTCAAATATGGCCGAATTGTCGGCCGATGTCTGTACGTCATTCTATGTCTACTCTACATATGCAAAATAAATGTGGGCGCTTTTTATGTCCATACATATTTAATTAACTTTCTCATAATTTCTGCATATCGTTAAGTTTAAAACCGCCCCCACTTCTACGTTTGCGATTTAAATATGTACATTGCCGTTGGTAATGGAAATTTTAGGAAATAACTTTAATCTGCCGGTATCACCCTGTTAAATTATAATTATTCTCTTTAATATTATAATAGATGTAATAAGTTTTAAGGTAATGAACCAAGAGACAGAGACCAGTCTCAATAAGCTAGTGAGTGAATACAGACGCTATATAAAATATGTAATTTCTAAATAAATAATTAATTTAATAGAATATAGTGTCCACTACATTTAGATTTTATTGTATGTTGGAGTTGCAGTTGAAGATTAACTATATTAATTCACACTAAGAAAATCCGTAAACTTATCGGAATTATTTCCAACATATTTTCCCATCCTTATGTTCTACCATGCGTTATAAAAAGCAATATTGTAAACCCACTTACACGCACTATGCTATAGTGTACAAGTGTATAACCAGCAATTTTGACACTTTACGATACTGCGTACCAACTTTTTTATTAAAAGGCGTTCAAAACTCCGTACCAATATTATAATACCCTTTGATAATATGCTCATACGGGTATTATAACTATCACTTAATTATCCATTATTAGTTTCGAGGATCAGTGAAATTATTTTGAGTTTAATGTCACTCTATTATGCAAACAAAACTTATTAATTTTGTCAAATTAATAATAAACCACAAACCACCACCAATGAAAGATACTCACAAAATCACAAATTTAATTTAACTTTCGAAAAGGCTTACTTTTATAACCGAAATTCAATGTCATTATGTTAGTATGGTAACATGCATTGTCCTTCTAACATATTTGAAATTAATTAAATATTAAATAAGATGGCGATACTCAATTTATTGAACCAAAAGATAACGTGCCGGCCATCTTTTTTTAATGATTATTAAGAGTATAATAACAAGAATCCTACATATTTAAAACAAATCTGATTTAATTTTAGTTAACCCTTTCATGTTTAAAGTGAAAAGGCTGAAACGTACTAAACCTCATGAATTGACAATGAATTAAACTCTATGGGAGGTGTACAATGTATATTGGTACAGTACAGTAAACCCACACAAGTTTTGCTTAATATTTATAATTAATATAATTAAGTACAATTCAACAATAGTAATAAATTAACTTAGTTAATATTGTACTAGACCAATGGTTTTCAACCGGTCATTATTTGGTGTGCCGCGAAATTTTTCACCTAAGCAATAAAATACTACAAATTATCAAAATATTTATATGGTTTTCTAATACTTCTATTCCTCTTTTAAAACCGATTGTGCGTAGTAGATTTTATTTTATTTTTTAATTATGCTAACAGTGAATGAACAAAAATGTAAATGGTCCATTCTTGGTAATGGTGTTGAAAGAAATTTTCTATAAACTCCATACCGAAGTTATGATAGATACCCTTTGATTAACATCATAAATCCAACTAAGATTATTTATCGATTATCATCCCATACAAATTATGATCTAACTAAATTACCAATTACTAATAATGAAAATAATATTTTTAGTGAATACAAGAACATTACCGCATCCGCGTCACAACAACCATATCATGGACACAAGATCTCGAGACGATCAAATGATTGGTAAAGGTTATATGCCATCACCATCACCAGCACCTCCTTTAGACGGTTCATATTATAACATGAATAGTGATAGATATTTATCATATCCACCAATGGTAATTTTATTTTAAATTAATTTTTTTGAATTAATTACAATTAATTTTCCCCCTCCTCCCAAAAAAAATAAAGGATTATCCACCAATGGAATTCTCAACGCCACCACTACCAATGACCCACATTGTGCCAAGCGGTGGCAGCGGTACATTACGCCGTGGCATACGTGGCATTGTACCGCCACCGGATGTAACGCATCATACAAATCATTCAAAATCAACACATGATCTACACAATAATACATCCAATCAAAATGGATCGCAAGGAATGAACAACTTAAGTAATTTATCGCAAATATCAAGTTCAACGCCAAAACCACCGCAGGGCATACTGAAAGATCCAAATAGAAAACAGCACAATAATATGCAAATATTAAATGTTCAAAATGCGCCAGGCATTGCAAATAATTTATTAGTGGGAGCGTATGATCCAAATACACATAATTTAAGTTCGTTTAATGCATCAATGGGATATACAGACGCGGACGGTCATTTAGTATAGAAACGAGTAATAAGTTTTTTTAGTGTAGATTTGCTAATGTCCCAAAATGATATTTTTTTAAATTTGATTATTTTGTAAAGAGAGTTTTTGTTTTACAAATAACAATTAAGCAAAATAAACACAGTGTGATGTCGGTCAGTTTTGATCAAGTAACACAGACATAATTGACGTAAAAGCTCTAAACACGAAGCTTTTTCCTCTTCTCAGCAACAACAAAGAAACAAAACAAAAAAACTGAGAATAAACGTGTGCGATGATCTCAAATGTAACGTTTAGTAGTTCTATTTTGATAATAAAAACAAAATGATTTGTTACAAACAAACAAAAAAAGTTATTAATTAATTATAAAAAAAAATAAATATAAATTAAAAAAAAATAGTTTCCTTTGTTTTACATTTTTTTTTTTTTTTTTTGTTAAAATTTGATTCTGCCACAGAGACAAGAGTATTGTAAATAGAGAAATATTTAATTCAAAATGTTACTAATAATATCAATTATTATTACAAAAAAAAAATATTTACTCGGTTGTTTTTTTATATAAATATATTTAAAAATAATTAAAAAAAAAAAAAAAAATAAGAAAATCATCATTGATGTTAAATGTTTGAAAGAAAGTAGATATGGATGAATTAATTAAACCAAAATTAAACTTAGTTTAATTAATTATTATCTGTATTTTGAGATATTAAAATCCAGAACAATCGAAAAATATACTTCGAATGTATTATTATTAATTATTATAATAGGTTTTATTATATTGTAAATATTAACAAATTGAATTTATGTAAAATGTTAAAGTCAGGGATTTTAATTATTTTAGTGATTGGTTGAAGTGCGTTTATCAACCCAATAGTAATAGTAATAATAATAATAATAAATTCCAATTACTATGACTAATTTTTCGATTATCTATTCATAATTTGGGAACCAGCTCAGAATCATGTCAATCGATCTAACCATAAAATGTCTAGCAATGAGCTTTGTTTGTTTTTTTGATGGCACAAACATTTTCAAAAAAATAAAACCCCTCAAATATGGTAGCCTTTTTGACGTTATTTTCAATTACCAAAGAGGTATACCACAAATAGGATTTATAGACTATGTGGAAAAAGCTTAAAGATCTCCATTAACGAGTGCATAATCCGCTAACAGATTTCTATTCGCATTCGTATTTTTATTTTCAAACAAATCCGATAGCAAAATATTTCAAACAAATCGATAGCGCAAATCTAATTATCATAAAAAAAGTTTTTAATTTTTATAAAAAAAAAGAAAAGAAATTGTGTAACGACAAAAAAATTCTTCCAAACAAAAACTATGGAAGAGCACAGAGTCTAGAGCAGGCATCGGTAACCTTTTTTTGGCTGTGGGTCAAAATCAACCAAAATGTGACTATTGAGGTCATTGGTATTTTGAATTTATAACAGTCCGCGAGCAAACTCTAGACTAATTTCTTTATCAAAATTTAAAAAAAAAACAAATTTAAATTATTTAGTATTAATTGGACTATAAATGTGTGGAACAAAACTTTTTCTATAAGATATTTCTAAAAAAATATTGCTATTTTAATTTTTTAAAAATAAAGCGACGAAGTTTTATCGTTAAATAGCGATAGAGAAGCGAACGACTGGTAAATATGCTTACAAACTACCGGTTTAGTGAAAGCTTGTCGACAAACAGTCGATTGCGAAACGTTACAAATTCTCATTGCAGGACTCCTATTGGTCGGCTACAGATGGCACACAGTCAGAGACCTGTCGAGCAATAGAAGCCTTAATCACCTGCTGAATACGCATCTACTCTTGTTTACAACTAACTTCGCCGTTAACATGAATAGACGCTATTTGCGGAACTCAACTGGGTCACTTGAAATTATCCAATGGGTCACTTGGTGACCTGCGGGTCATATGCTCCCTATGCCTGATCTAGAGCATAGTCTATATTCAAGATGGCGCTTGTACTAGTCAAAAAGGTTCCTCATTGAAAATCTACCTCTAGAGTAATGCGAAATTGATTTGCGGCAAGAACGGTTTAAGAGACCTATCTACTATTTAAAACAAATTAAATCCTTGTTAACGATGATGATGTAAATATCCTTGATGACGTATCGATAGTGACGGATAAACATTTGAAATTTGTTATGCTACATAAAAGACGTTCATTTTTGGTCATAACGCCTGCACGATATGTAATCTGGGCAACACTGTTTAATTCGTGTGACAAATGAAATTCAAGAAAACAGAAATTCAACCATAAAATTTCAACCAAATACTTTTTCTATTTTATTTAATGTTTGTTTTATGTGATCTTTTTGAATACACTTCAAAAAATTGTCATAAAAAATTGAATTTATTTTTTTAACAAAAAAAAAATACTCTAAAAAATGCTTGATAAACGTGATTCGCCATTTATTAATTTCTTAGTTTAAACAAATATATTTGAAAAGCTTAAAAGCTTACCCAAAAAATGCTTTAAAACAAGTTTATAAAGAATAAAAAAAAAACTACTCCTAACTGTTTTCAATAAAAGGACGAATTTTGATTTTTAAAAATGCTCACCGAAAAACAAAAAATTAATTTTAAATTCTCTGCTCAGCAATTCATACAAAAGAATATGCAATTCCGAAATGCTCAAATATTTGAATAATAATAGAAAAACCCTTCATTGCTGAGCTCAATATTTAAAAACAATAAATTATTTTTTAATTGCGTCTTCCGCACACTCTTAACATTTTATAATTTACATTTTGTGGTATATATTTAATAAAAAAAATTAAAAAAAAAAAAAAAAATAAAGAAAAAATCAAAAAACACTTTTGCCAAAGACATGAAAATTTATAATAAAATAATTATTAAATTATACATTAAATTAATTGTTTAGTTTTTAGTCAAATTATTATGTAGTATTTATACCAGAACATAGATTTTTATTATTACAATAAAAGGAGCACAATATCATTAAGAAAGATACAAAATTCAATATCCAAATTGCCAAAACAATAACAAAACAAAAAAACAAAAACAAACAATTTCGCATTTTGCCAAAAATAAATCAATTTTTAGAATTTGAATTTGTCAGGAATTTGCAAAAAAAAGAATGATTTTCAATATTACCGTAAAATAATATTTATTAAAAATCAGTAAAGTGCCTTAAAAATCCCTGAAAATTTGACAAATTTTTCTATTTCTTTTCTTCATAAAATTTGCATGTACATTTCTTGGGTGGTATTATTCGAAATTTATTTAAATTTTATTTTAATCAAAAATAGTTAGAAAATTTTAAACTAATGCGAAACAAAAATGGCATCCAATCAATATATGGCAAGAATTTATGGGCTGGGTGATACTTATCTATTTATTCTTTGTGTTCTATAAAATGTTTTATCAGCAGTGTCTTAGCAGCAGGGGTTATAGGTAATGTCACAAGTCTTATGGTTAATAATCAATTTTGTTTTTATTATTTATTTATTTAATGAGACAAAGATAATAAACTTTAACTTTCAATAAATTAAAAAATGTAGGTGAATTGTATTATTTTGAGTGTAGCGAGCAAATCTCTTAAAAACCTTTTAACTTTGCCATCTAACAAATTTGTCATTTTAACAAATCTGCTACACAAAATGTAACATTTCGTATCGTCGTTTACCACTATTAAAAACGGTATTGAACTGAAAATATCTCTTCTTTACCGACTATATTTCTCACTGTGATCTGTTAAATATCATTTTTCATCTGTAAATTGTTTATTTTATTTAAAAAAACATAATTCGGTTTGTTTCAAGTTTGTTGGTGAAAAATTAAATTAAAATATATTAAAATTTTAATTTCTCATATTTAATTACATTTTGTCACTATAAAAATTGACAAAAAAAAAATGGCGGATATCAATAGTCGACAAATCGACAAATTTGTTAGAAAAATAGAATAGTTAGGAACAAATTTGCGAATTTGAAAAGTTTGTTGAAGAAAATAGCAGATTGGTCATACCTGATAGACCCACAACAGCCAAACAAGATCGTACGCCAATTTTTTGGCACTAGATTCGAATAAAAAAACGGCACTGAAATGGAAACATCTGTCAAATGAGTACGAAGTTAAACAATTTAGCCGTGTTATGTTGTGGTAAATTTGTTATAGTTACAATGAATGCATGATAAATGATTTACCAAATTACACTGAGACCTCGATTTACGTCGTTTCGGTTTGCGTCGTTTTCAAAGTTGCGTCGTTTATTTTCCTGATTTTCATGGAACGCATTAAAAGAATTCCTATAGAATCTTATGTAAAAAATTATTTCGATTTGCCAATATTACAAAATTTTAACCACGCGCCCTCTAAATAAGATTCACGTTTATTGCACATACGATGGTCAGTATATAGTTCAGTCGGTGACGTAAAATATTGCAACTATTCGAGAAAGTCGGACCATATTTTTTCCAAAGGGGAAAGGAGATGCCTTTACAGTGAATGGTGAGCGCTATAGAGCGATGTTAACCGACGTTATGTGGCCGCATGTGGATGATATGGGCTTAAATGTAATGTGGTTCCAGCTGGATGGTGCTACAATCGATTTATTGAAAGAAAGATTCGGAGATGGGATTATTTCGAAAAATGCACCTGTCAACTTAACGGCATTATTAGCAGATCCTGTTGGGAATGTCTGATTTTTTTGTTCAAGGGTATACTTGTGAATTTTATTAGAATTTAATTTAATTCATAAGGCACCATAGCCTAACTGGCCCGAGTAAAATGCCTTCCAATCCATAGTCAAAAATTTTGTTACTAAAATAAAATCGATGAAAAATAATACCACCCATTTCTTGTACAAGCGTATTGATAATTTCAGATATGTTTCTATAATAATTACAAAAAAAAATCATTCAACAAAACAGTGTAAGAAAATTATTTCGAAACAAAAAAAAAATCAATTATTGCCCCATTTTTTCGCTTCCATTTACTAGTAATGTAGCCAATAAAGAAAAAGAAAAAGAATTTATATGTAATAAAAAAAAGAAGATCTAATTAAAAGAAAAAAAAATGTAAATGCCAAATAATGTAAACAAAATCGCTTTTTTGTTAGTGTAAAAACAAAAAGCCTACAATAAATAAAACCAGTAATTGTATAAAAAAAAGTTCTTCCTCTTGTTATAAAAAAAAAAAGAAAATTAAAAAAAAAATAATTGAGTACCTTTTGTACTTGCCAAAAAATGTAAAATAGGACAAGTATTGTACGATACAATAAAAACGAAAGGGATGCCAATAATGTTCTGTAAATAAAAAAGTTGTTTCAGTTTTAAATTGGCCTGTCACACATTTAAAAAAAAAACTAAATTTCACATTAAAAATGTTTAAGTTTTATTGACTTTTTGAAATTTTATTTGTCGACAATTTTAGGTCAGAAGATTTTGTTATACGCTCATAAACACATTGCTAAAATTTAACGTAACTAATATTTGCTAAATATTCATGGGTCTTTTATCGGTAGAATTAAAAATTCAAAAAAAACTAATTTAAGTCAAAAAAAAAGTATTGAAGGCTAAAAATGTGTGGATTCAAAGTTTGAGATGCAAAAGTTATGTGCAGAAAGGGTTAAAATTAGAATGCCAAAAATGTATTTTGTAAATCTCTAAAATAGGCCCGGTATTAAGTAATTTATTAGACATTACGAGAACAGTACTTGTAAGGCAAATGAATTATGTAAAAGTCTAGATGCCAATTCATGTAGAACCTGAATGTAAAACATTTGATAGTCTTGATGACGTGAAATTTAGAACATGTTTAACTGATGCAAACAATTTTGGGTTGTAACTATCTCGAAATTAACAAAAAATGTTAAAAATAGACTCCGCTCCGCCTAGGTGTGAACAAATTCAAAAGATATCTGCAACGTACCTTTTTAAATATAGTCACTGGATTTCGTATCGCTATTACTTCACCTGCTTAAATTGACATTTGATATATTATAACAGTGGTGCCACACCACAATTTATATTATTACTTATGGTATAATACGGTATGGCAATATTTAAAATGGCGCTTTCACAACACTGTCTTATGTAGTAAAAGTACGGCCATTGAAGGAATTGCTTTACTTTTTTGTAGACATTTTCAAAACATACAAAACAATCTACAAATGATTTTCGCTTTATGTCGCTCTGTACAATACCAAACTAGTCATGTACGATATTATTAATTTGAGAGTACCAAATCAGGTTTAGTGTGCGGTGTGCCGCTTATTTTGAGTAAATTTGGTCATGGTGTGGATGTGATGTGACCGGATCTGTACGACAAATAAGTGAAGCAGAATAATTAAGATTAAGAATAGTAAAATATCAATTAAATAACATAAATTGATTATTTTCGACAATAACTTTGATATTCTCCGATAAAATTCTGACTTGTAGATCCAGAAACAGCAACATTGATCTATATAATATTTATACGTCACCAGTAATAACATTCTCTATGTATGTATTTAAGAATAACAAAGTGAATCGTTAATATATGAACAAAATATAAGGGTCCCAAGATTGACCCAGAAAATTGACTACAGAATTTTTAAAGGTACGTAAAATGCTTAAAAAATGTTTTCGTTTACAATTTAAAACTACGAGTATAATCTAATCAGTAAAACAAAAGTCAATTTAATAAAGGGTTCTGATAGTCGAATTCTTCGATAAGGGTAGCAATCAAAGTTTAAAAAATTAAAACTTCTCTAAAAATGTCTACGAAAATGTATAGTCACTAACATTTTTTTGTTTATAACCCCACTTCTGAACAATACACATACATTATGTAGGTATACAAGAATTGCATCTAAAATGGCCTAATCTTATTTCATGTTTCGGCTTTCCAAAAGAAATTGTAATCACAAAAAACAAAAACAAAACAAAATATTCTTAGGACACAATTGAGATTTACTAAAAGATCTATTTAACGACGAAATTGCCGAATTGAAACTGTGTGTGAACAATAAAAGGAATTATATTTTAATATTGTACGTATAACAATGAGTTGCAAAGACTTTATTAAGCATAATGTTTGTTTTTCGCTAGAAATTCTCATACCCGCAAAACGACTGAAATTGAATTGATTTATATAAAAAAAAAAAAAAAAATTAAAATTGCAAAAAATTAAAAAAAAAAGATATTTTTGTTAATGTGCTCTGTAAAAAAAATTATAAATAAAATTGTACATAATTGATATAAAATCTTGTTATAAATTTAATATTTTATATTAATCATAACATTGAAAATTAATAAAAAAAAAAAAAAAAACAAAAATTAGATAGACATTAGTATAGATAATTAAAAAAATTTAAATAATTAACAGTCCATCCTTTTTCGTACGATAAACCAAGAAAACTTAACAAAAATCGTCAGTACTTCATTAAAAAACAATTGAAAAAAAGAAGAAAAAAAAACACAATGAAAAGTCCTACATTTTTGACGTAAAATATTTTCGTATCGACTCTATGGTCAATATTTGATCACATAATACAAAAATAATTTTACGCTACCCCACACCAACCACTCACCCTATCCACCCCACATCCCCCCATCCCCCAATGAAGGACTTTTTGTCAAGGGTAAAATTTCCATATGTAAATAGAATGAATACAGTAAACAATGGTTTTGTATTATTTTCTTTTTCTTTAAATATATAAAAAAAATTTATTACTGTAAAATTTGTTTTTTACGTAACAAAACGAACAAAAAGAAAAAAAAATAATTAAAATTAAAAAAAATGAAAGGAAAAACACAAAAAAAGGTATAGATCTAAATGTAAATTGTTAACTCAATAATGTCTTATGAATTCATATTATTGTAGTAAATTAAGAGCCAAAAAAAAAAAAAAACTGAGAGATCTTAATAAAATTACTCTGTCATTAATAAAATGGTTTTTTTTATTTATTCTTTTTGTTTTATAGATATTTTCTACAGTTCGGGACATGATCGTTAGCTGCATAAAAGACAATGGACAATGCTTGAAGGATCACAATTGCAATTTGAAAGTTATCTTAATTAATCAGAACATATCCAACGTACCCTTTTAGTTAGTACATATATTGAAGAGCGAACTTCTGGAGAATTTCGAGTCCCTAGGCTTCTAGTTTTTTTTATGTTTGGCCCTTTAGACATCCCTTTTTATAGATATTACAGTTACATTTATCTCAATTGACATGACGAGATCGTTTCTGTGAAACAATGCAGCACTTGAGGTGTTTTTTTCACAAAAACATTACAAATGCTCGCTATTTCACCGACTATTTTAAGCATTGCTATTTTTGAGATAATTGTCGTTATTAAACTGTTTTTTTAGTTCAATTCAACCAACTGGCTTAAGATTTAAATCAACATATCAGAGAAATATACTTTTTTATGTTTTACTCCATCAGTCGCGGTCTTGAACCCGGGGCTTTCAGTTTCAAAGTCAGCAACTTCATCTATTGAGCCATTCGGTCCTTTGTATGTACCTTTCTAATCGTTCTAAGTTAATGGATTTTCTTATATTTAAGGGTCTGTACTATGGGCCCATATTAGATCCCTTGTAAATTATATTACCTACTCTAACTAACTAACTCTGTGAAATTTACTGCCCAATGTATTACATATCGAAATACATACAAATTCAACGCCCGCTAAAACCATCGACTAAACTGCACTGCAAAAATTACTGACAAACAGAGAAAGAACAAACAGTTTTCCATTTCATTTATTATTGATTATTTTGATAGATGATCTTTGCAATAAATGTAAAAAAAAACGAAAAAATCCAATTTTTCTATTATTTACTTTATACAGGAAATTTTTACAAGAATTATCGCTCCAAAAATTGGAAAATTTCAAATAAAGATCTACCAGATTCAACGATATTGATAGAGATTTACAAAATGCATCAATATCGAAAAACTGTTAGCGCCATTAGAATGGGCATTCCTGAAGAAAACGTCTCGAAAAATACGTATTTTATATGCAACACCATCTCGGAGTTAAGTTATCAGCTGACATTTAAGAACTGCTATTCAAAATATAAAAATTCATAATCAATAGTAAAGGACTTTCGTGACATTTATATACGAGTATACCAATAAATTTGCTGCAATTTACAAGAGAAAAATGATTGGCACACATTTATGAAAATAACAAAAAATGTCGTCGAACTCTAAAGTTGAATGATTATAATTTGTATACCTACTCTTTCTCCCTTCAGTTTGAACGTTCTACTTTAAGACAGAACCGATTCGTTATTTGTAGAAGCCGGATAAATAGAGCATAAACTAAAATTAGTTTTATTGAAGTAGGCGCAATATTTCGCCCCCTTCTCTGATTAAATTTTTCAATGTAGTCGTATTTATATTTTTCTTATGAACAAACAAACCGTTGTCCAAAACATTTGACAATTTTTTACATGCACACATTGATTATGCGATACTGGAATCAAAATGTACAATGCCAGTAAAAATAATTCCAAGGATTATTTATGGCCGTGAATGCATTCCGATTGCCCAGAGAAATATGTATACATATGATGAACCGGAAATGACTAGAGGGTGAACCGTTACTAAGATATTTGACATTTTCGAGGTCATCTCTTGAATTTTTAAAATTTTGGTTCGCTCGATGTCAAATATCTTGGTCCATTCCTAGATTTATTATGAGCAATTCGATAATAATAAAAAAAATTACCGGGATTGTGAAAATCTCACGGAAAAGGCCATAGTTGGAATGCATCTTGATACCCCGCAAAATATGATGAGCCGGAAATGACTCATCACAAGTTCAAATAAGTATGTAATCCACAACCATATAAATAGTTGACATTTTTGTCTTCATCAACGGTATCGAACCTCAAGAGTATTAGTAAAAATCCCGGTAATTAATTTTTTAAATTTTTACGAATACTCTTTATGCCCAGTGCCAGTTTTTCACTTGAGAATGTTCAATTAAACCGCTACAATTTCATAAAAATGTTAACGATTACGAATATTTCTTTCAATCGTAAGTTTTGCTATTTTAAGAATTTCAAATACAAATACAAAATACAAAGTTGGCATATTATATGAAAATATAATAAATCTAATACATACCCCATTTCCATTATTTGCAAACAATGTCTTCAAGTCGAATGCAAAACGTCCTTGACCTTTTACACATAGTGCCAGGTGCCATAATTTCTTTTGATTTTGTTACATACACACAGTAATTACCATTTTGTCGGGAAACTAATAATAGGTAAAATGCAATGAAAATTGTAAACATAACCTACATCCTACCTACAGTACACATTATGTAGGTATATTTGAAATGCAGCCAAATATTTTTTTTTTCCAAATAAAATAATAAACAACCAGAAAAACATGAAAAAGTTGCCAAGAATCTGCAAAAACATGATTAACCTTCAAAAACAATAACAAACAATGCTGACATCTACACGAAGTATGTTTTGTATTGCTATCTTTTTCATACATGTGTAAAATGAAAAATTGATATTTCATAGCATTCTCGGGAAAATTATATCATAAATTTGATACCGTTATGTTTATTAAATTACTGTGAACAATGCCGTAATGTTTCCGGCAACTTTTGATGAATATTAACCAAGTTGGCAAAGGCTCTACGATAACGTTTGTCGATTATAGGCACATAGGACATTTCCACTTTTATTTCTGTTGCATTCGCACAGTGGAAGTTTTCTTTCGCACATTCGCCAAAGACGCACGTTTTTCATGGCATCTCCTTTTGATTATGAGTAGAAAAGGAAAACAGATGCATGTCATTTATGAGTTCGGACACAAACATTCGATACGTATGCGGGGAATTTTAATATTAGGTGGAAATTACACTTTTACAAATCATTTTCGGGAAATACGTAGAAAAGTTTTAAATACGAAAAAAGGACTTGAATGAAAAGTAAGATGAAGTGGTAGCTATAGCTACAATACATATAACTCAAAAACTTTAGAAATAAAAATTAAAATAAAACTAAAAACAAAAATTTAACAATAAAAAACTTTGAATTGCAAAAATTTACATAATAGCGAGAGGGTCAAGATATTTTCCTTCTATTATAAATTAAATTATTAAACTCAAAATTTTTAACTCTCGATTTAAGTGAAAAACTCAAATTAAAGTAAAATTGTAAAATATTAACATCTTTATCTTTAACCTCATGAGGACAAATTTTTAGTTTTGTAATTTTTAATTTTTTTGTTCTTAAAGGTATTGTTATTTACAATCAACAGTAATTTTCATTGGAAAAATAAACGTACACAAATGTCTTAATATCTCTGAAGATGTTAAAGTTAGTATGGAGTTATGAATCAATAAATTAAAAAAAACTCTAATATCACATTTTTATAACATATTGATTGATATTGATTTAAAAAAAATTAAAGTTTCACAAAAATCAAATTATGCCAGATTTGGATTATACTAAGTAATTAATCTCGTATACTCATTCCAAAAATCATTATTTTATTTTTCTTCAGGTTGTTTGATTGAGGACAATCGGTGTTCTAAAGTGTTCTGGTGTATTAATACGAGAACATGAAACTTAACAATTCTATTATGAACTTTTTGTGAAAGGCAACATGCACGAAATAGTGCATCATTTACCGGAAGAAACGTATCTAAAAAATATGGTAAAAAGAAACTGCGCGATGAAAATATTCAAAAAAAAAGATTAATTTCATTTTATCATAAAACAAACATTTCCCTGTATGTGACCCAGAACTTACATAGACTATCTACTCAAAAATGCAAATTTTTTTGCGTAATATTAAATAAAAATGTCTCTAAACACTGTTTTTACGATAACAATTTGGTGCGACACAAAATTCATTCAGTTTATGTGAATACTGTGTTATACGAGGGTAACCTGAAAATAGTATAAATTATTATACTACCTATAGTTGTAGAGGTGAGATCTTCGAAAGAAAATATTAAATTTTTTATCTTTTTATCCTTTATGCAATATTTGTTCAGAGGTAATTTTGTCCGGCAAAGAAGAATTTTAGACAATTGCATAAACCTCCATTGTTCATAATTTGGTGACCCCAACAGAATTTCAAAATGTAATGTTGGCTCAATCTTTACTATAAAATAGTAAAAAATGCAAATTAAAATATTTTCCACAATTTTTCACTTTCCCAAATTTCCCGAACAGTGTACACAAAGCCTTGGTTACTATTTCTGCATTGCTTTCAGCCAATTTTAGTTTGGTCTAGGCTACGGTGGTATTAAGACAAAGTGAGTTAAGGTTCACCGAAACGGATACCGGAAAATTTTATTAAAAATTAATAAAACTCCATATTTGCTTGTCATAAAACGTAACACAAATCATTTATTTGTATTTTTCGATTAGTTTATGAATGGAAAATCGGTCGTTTGATGGTACCGTTCATTAAGTGATTAATTTCGCCGGGCCTCAAATGTATTTCAGTGTTTAGCTCAGTGCCAAAAATATCTTTTTTGTAGTGAATTTTTTTTTGAAAAAACCCATTAACCGAACCATGGATAACGGTTTATGGAATTTTTTCGAAATAGTTTTGATTGGTCGAATGGTGGTGATGTGATTTTTGGTTATTTGTACGAAACCACCAAATGTGGAATAATGTGGATAGTGGAAAATTTGAGTTAATGCTAAATATATGAATTCAAAATTGAAGTTAATTAGTGCGACAAAAAGGATTGCACTGCACATTTTAGAGAAAATATTTAATTTTTTTCAATATACATATATACATATATGTATGTATATTGAAATTTGTAAAATTTGTAATAAAATTTTCAAAACCCCGTCTCTACCGATGTATTTTTAAAACACACAACGACGACTTGCGGCTACTAAAAATAAAGTTTACTTTGGAAATGATATTTATAGAGAAAAGGGGGATATCGGCGTGAGATATTGTGAAAATATTCATATGTTAGAGAAGGCAAATCTTTTATGTTGTGTGAATATCTGATGTACATATGTACACTGTACAGTTAGGTAGTATTTTCCATACCTACTCGCATTCACCCAAAAGGCAATTTGAATCAAAATGAATGGAAAATATTTATGAGACGGTTCTTTTCCTGATGAATTTTTTAAATATTAAAGGGAAGCCATGCGTAAAAACTTATTGTGTAATATATGTACATACATAATATTCAACCGATTAGTTATTTATGAAACATATATGTTTGTAAAGTATATACACGCATATAAATGATTTAAAATGAGGAACGTTCTGTCTACATCTACAAACCACAAGTTTATAATTTAAAATTGGTCATTAAGTTGATATTATACTTGGTAAACTGTTAGCCATAAATAAATAAACAAGCAATTTAGTTGAACTTTTAAATCCTTTTGGCGTTTAATAAAACCATTTTAATAAATGGCGGCAATGTTGTGGTAAAAGGCGATTTTCTGTAGAATTGCTTTTTTTTATTGGTATATTATGGGGGAAGAATTGGTTGTATAGCTGCATATATAGAAATCATTTAATGATTTATTTATGCAAAAGAAAACTGTAGAAAAATATTATTGGTATTTTTCCGCTAGAAATGTTAATAGGTGCTTAACTAGGAGTAGAAAAAAACCTGACTGAATAAAGTAGAAAAAATACTACTTCTACTAACAAAAAGATTTTTCTCATTAAAAATCGAACAACAAATTTGTTTTTGAACATAAATCGAGTATGTTAGGGTAGGTAGGAGGATGCGCTAAACATAGCAGAACGGCATATTACGTATTGACCATAGTTAAAGAGTAGGGCCATCAAATACGCTTAGGCGAATGCCCATGCCAGGGCGCTTACATAGAAAGTGTTCAGATGTCTCCTCATCTAAACATTAACGTACCGGGCAGTGGAAATCATTGGCTCTATTGTGATTACATTAATCTGTCAATACTTCTATAACGAGACTAAAGTGTACCCTACTAGTAGTTAGTAAATCCGTAGTGGTTCCCATGTTTAGACCAGACAACAAATAATTTTAGTTTATTGACATGTCCAAAGAGCTAGTGGCCACCTGAATATCTGAACAGATGTTTATAAAAGTTCTTTTTTTATTGCGGCTGGTTCCACTTACAGCTTGCACAAACCTGAAAAACTGTGCCTGGAAAGACCGTTGTGTGTCTACCAATCAAAATAGTTACTCCCATCCCCTCGTCCGCCGAGTAAACAGCAGCTCCACCTACCCTATCCATGATAGGATCATACGACACCTCCCGTGGGAGCCCAGCTGAGCTACGGGCCACAACTCACTACGTGAGGGGTATACCGTAAGTCAATCATGACCGATGGTTATGTTACCTTTTACATAGAGCAGATGATAATGAAGACGTGTAACCAGGATACTCCTAGAATTGTTTTTTTCAATTCATAGAATTTCTTCCTCTTCCTTCTATTATCGTGGACAAAACCATTAGACAAGCTATTTATATACAATATAAATGCTTCCGGTCTCACTAAAAATGTTCTCTCCGACAAATTTGATACTTCAAGAAAATGTTTGAACCCTTCATTTTTCAGTCACTCTTGTCATCGATAAAAGGATAGAGCCGCAAATTTTAGCTAAGACACATTTGCTCACTCAAAAGTTTAAAGAAAAATCAAAATTTAAATGCGCAATATGTCCGTAAGATCATGTCTGTAAAAGAAAGAAGATTTTCAATTCATTAATAATTTTGACAATTTTACATGTTTTTTTACCTCTCACTCTTTCTCATAAAAAAACCAAACTTAAAGTCAATAAATTGTGTACAACATAACGCGGCTTTACTCTCAGGGCACATAATTCATCCTATATAGTCAATATTTGATTATGCAAAATTTTGGAAAATATCCAAATGAAAAAAAAAGTCAACTAATAGATATTAAGATTTTGTAAAAATAAAGTCCTGAATTGCTAAAATATTTTTTTACCACCACCTCCATACACCTTAAACCAACGACATCACCGAATAAACTTCATAAGAATTTTAATAACCTGTCTTAGTCAATTTGCACGAAAATTCGTTCTTATATCTACCACATGCCGTAGCGAAAACTGTGAAAATACCACCCACTGCTGGGTGGTCTGCTCTTTTATATCCTTGATGGTAAAGTATACAAATATACAGAAGATCTAAAAGATGTATAGACTTGGTACATTAAATTCCTGTCTTTTTCATGCAAAAAGAAGCTTTTTCTATACATAAGTACTAATACTATATATATGTACTTATGTACATACTATACATATATAGTATGTAGCATTCGTGTCGCATAAGTAGCAAAATCAATATAATAAACCATACAGCGCAAACATACACCAAAAAACAAAAAAATTGTTATAGGGGCAGAACTAAGCTGACCTGAATAATTGTGGCAGCAAAAAATATGATGTCACACATTGTGATTTGCAACCACTGAATTCTAGAGCTCCAACTATTCCTGTTCGGACTATGTAATAAATAGAATAAGAATAATTTATATACGAAGACAGTGGTAATCATATTACCGGCCTTCCATACAAAAATTTTGTTGTTGCGTTTTTGTGTATAAAGACGCCATGAGAAAATTACAAAAGGCTCATGCAACAAAATTGTATTTTCAACATAATTAACTCAATTATAAGCTAGAACTTTTTAGCACAATGCCGTAAATGAAAAATGCTTCCGTTTTCCACCGGTTAATTACAGTGAAAACCATTATAGCAATGTACCTACTACCTAGATCTAGCACATCTATTGCTACATATACCAAATTTATAGAATTTCATATTTATACTTCATTGCAAACATATCCATTTATATATATATACATATATACATATACCATATACACGATGCTTTTTAACATTTTTCAAGTTTTCACCTCGAATTTCCACAATTTACTTTATTGCTACTTGTTGTGTGTGTTTTTTGTTTGCGTCTCTTTCATTGCAAAGCAATTCACATAATCTTCTGTCAACCACATACTTATACTTGGTTCCATGCCAAATTCTATCTCTGTTCAACAATCATTCTGTCATTCACATACTCTCGCTACATCGAACATCGTGCGTTTATGTACATATGTATAAAAAAAAAAAAAAAAAAACCAAAACAAATTTTCACGTTTTCTCATTTGTCATGTTTTCCCTCATTATGTATGGTAAATATCAACAACACTGTTTGATTATGGAAAAAGGTTAGCCATTAAGTCAATGCGTATCATAAATAATGTACGTTTTGTTACGTTCAGCAAAAATGTCAACACACATCCTATGTATAGTTACGATATGTGACAACAGACACGCGGACACGTCACAAATTCATTCAACAATTATTTAGTATCAAAACAAAACAAAAATATTGTCCATATGGTTAACAGTTGGGTGGTTGGGCCGGTTGGGTTTTGAAAAATATTTTATTGAAAGTTTTTCTTAACATTTAGTTACGACAGTGGGAACCCCCTCCACATGGATTATTATGCAGTGCAGCTGATGAGTTATAGAGAATCTGATTAAAAAATTAAAATTTAAAACAAAAAGACGTTACAAATTTCGACTTTCTAATGAATGTGTGTACGAATAGAAATATAGTCACAGTGACAGTTTAATACATTTTTGTGTGGTGTCAGAAGTGAGACGCCGCACAAGTTTGATACAATTAACGGCATTTTACGAAAATGGCTGAAGCAGAAGGAGGCTCAGAGCAGGATGATGTTTCATTCTTGCGAACGGTAAGTTGTCACTTTAGTTTTTGATATTTTTTTAAACCTAGTGGTAAAATTGGGACTGGGATAGTGATGTTGTGTGTAATAGGGATTTTTTCCTTAGATTTCAAAAAATTATTAAGGAAACGGAAAAAATGGATCTCTTTAATTGTGTTACTACTGGCTTTGTTAGACTATTAACTAAGGATCGTGTTATGTAAACCCCCATTTCCAACATTCAAAATGTTTAGATGAAGAAGCTGAGGCCTATAATATGAAATCTTCATTAGTTTTGAATAGAAACACCAATGTTCCCAGATCTCTATGAACAGGGACACCAATGTTAACAGATCTCTAACAGATCTCTAAATGCGATCAGAAGAATTGATGCAGTTCTTCCTAAGAAACCATTTGTTTTTTTGGAAAAAATTTTAAAACTAATTTTTTTTTGTCGGAAAAAGTGTCTTTAGAACCCTTTTTGCCTGCGTATGAACTCCGCTCTCTTTCAAAATTTGTTATTAACGGTATTGCGAAGCAGAACGAATTAAATGTTAAATTAAAAATGGATTGACGTTTTCTTTGAGTTCAATTGACAGAAAAAAATGTCTTGTCTAAGTGATTGCTTGTCGTTTATTATCTCTACATTTATTTATTTTTTAATTTCGCAATTGGAATCTTTTAATTTGCAGTAGCTTTCCATTAAAATAGATAAATAATTGAATTTTACAGGAGACTTAATGATTAGAACATTAAATAGAATAAACTTCAAGTTCGATCATTTTTTCAGTATTTAGTAATTCACTGCCACCCATTGATAACTATTTTTTGTAAGAAAATTTTGAATGGAAATAAAATCGCACACTATTATCAACTATTTTTCTTTTCATTTAAACTAAAGGCCACTATGACACGATCAGCTTGCGCAAAAAATGTCAAGTGACTAATCAAATTTCCCAGATATTTTACATTTGTTCAATGATAAATTTGGAAGGAGTTAAACTATTTATACAGCTCTCCTACAACACGGTTACGTAAATTCTCGTGTAACACGGTATACTAAAGCACGGTTTCACTTTAACACGATAAGAAAATTGCGAAAATTTTCGTATAACACGTATATCAATACATACTATAAGTCTCATACAACACGGAATTATTTTGGAACCTATCTACCGTGTTATAGGAGAAATACCTGTAACATATGTATAATTATTGACACAAAATGTAGATTCCATTCGAATTTTCCAAAAAAAAAAAAATATCCCTGGACTTTAATCAAATTTCGTTATGCGTATGGGAAAGGAACTGTTACAGTAATAATATGAGATCCCAGTCCCAGGTCCGATAGAATTTATATGTTTCTAAGGTATGGTGCACAATAATCTAATTAAAAAAAAAAACCCCCCATTTAGGAAGACATGGTTTGTCTATCCTGCACAGCAACCGGAGAACGTGTTTGTTTGGCGGCTGAAGGATTTGGCAATCGACATTGTTTTCTCGAAAATATTGCCGATAAAAATGTTCCACCCGATCTATCACAATGTGTCTTTGTAATTGAACAGGCGCTGTCAGTTCGTGCATTGCAGGAATTAGTTACAGCTGCCGGATCTGAAACGGTAAGTTATCGAAAATGAGATATTTCTATAACCAACTATGAAATGTTATCTCTTTATATATACATACCAACTTGAATGAACACAGATATATATATATATATACATAATTTTTAGTTTCAATTGGCTTTTATTAGATTTTTAAGAAATTTTGCTTGCCATAAACATTTTTGTTTTTAAAATACAAAATATATGAAATAATACATTTGAATGTATTCTTATCGTATTCTTATTTAAATTTCGTATTATTATTTTTATTTTTTGATTATTTGATTTTTCAGGAAGGTGATTCATTAGTGAGTATTGAGTTCGATTTTTGACAAAGATAATTCTACATTGTTTATTGTTTCTTAATGTACACCTTTGCATTTAATTTCGTTCTAATTATACATTGTAATAAATAATTCATTTAATTTTACTATTTGTATCACTATATTCTAATGTTCGAAATAGAAAAAAAAGGCTAAAATGCTTTGCGTGTGATTTAAACTTTTCTGCTAATTATGATTATTTCAGTATTTTTTACGTTTACTAGGCATTACTCACTTTTATTGCAAAAATGCAGCAACTCTAACTCTAAAATGACAATTATGATTCTTTTAGCTCTATGCAATTCATCTGTATTCTATTTCTTTGTTTTAAGAATTATTTTCAATTTTGAAATTGTAAAAATTTTGCGATTCTCTTTATTTTTTTATATTTATGTTCGACCGTTTCGGAAGGCCACAATTATCATTCTTTCAATACAAAATATTACTGCGAACATTCGATTTGGGGAAATAGGAATATAACTCTTAAGCTAACATTTTGTTAATTCTCGAATTGGGGAGTGTGATTTTAATCCAAAACCTAAATGAACTACGACGACGATATTCGTTGCAAATTGCGTTATGTCAATTTTATCATTGTTTTCTCTTCTTTTCGTCTTAACACAAACACAATACATAACAACAATAAAATAAAGTGTCAACTATATATTACATACTTACAGCCATTATAGTAAATATTAACAAAAAAAATTCAACAAAAATTCTGAAAAACAATAGACATTTTGCGTGCACTAATTCAGCTCGTATTTTCTCAGCTCGTTTGGTTTGGGATCAAAATCACATTCCTGAGCTCGTTTAAAGTCGAAAATCGACTTACATTTCAATAGTAGTAGTTCTGTTAAAGGCTTATTTGAAAACGAAAATATAAGGCTACAGCAGAAAATACGGCGAAAATATTTTATTTTAAAGTTCCGTTTTGTTATTTTCCTATTTTTCCTAATACTCGAAGATGGCAGATCAAAAAATAATTTTAAAAATTTTACGATTTTCGAAAACTTAGTTTTGAACATTTCCTCCTTATACTTAATAATTGTACGTTTTCCTGTAATGTAATGTAATTCTAAACTATTTACTTTAAAAATTAGAATTTCTTTGCCAGATGTTTTCTTCACTTGCCAAATTTCCTAAAATATTACTGAATATTTTCTTATGTTCAACAATGTAATTTTATCAAATCAGAACTTTGCAATTACCCTAAATGGGTAATAAATCATTTTCATAAAAAGTTTTTTTTTTACAATATTGGCGCCCAATGTGGGGAGCAAGAGTATTTATTTAAATCCAGGGTGTAGGAATGCGGTTGGAGAACAGAGTTCCCCTCATAAAAATTGCTGAATTTTTTTTTAATAAAAACGAAAATTACAATCAAGAACAATGAAATAAATTGCGAAAATTTGAATCTAAAATTAATTGAAATAATGATTAAGCGAGGAAATTGAATGAGAGAAATTTAAACCTGGCGTTCCCATTAAGGGAGGAGATGGGGGGGGGGAATAAGAACTGCAGTACGAGCTAAAAATAATACATTCTTACATCAAATATAACAACTTTCTATAACATTTTGATTTATCGAAAAGCAAAGCAAAGAAAGTCTTTTTTTAAGGTAATTGCGAAAATCAAAATAAGTATGAACGGCACCTCCCTCCCTCTCCAGATAGTTAAACGTACACTCGCTATTAAATTGTTACCTTAGGAAAACCTAGTTGAGTCCCAGTGTTGCAATGCCTTAATTTGTTGAACTAATGACAGAATTAGTTTGTCTTTCAATTTTGAATTTCTATATTTTGCTAAATGATGAAATAGGTACGATTCACTGACAGAACCAACATTTTTTATCAAAAATTGAAAATTAAAAAAAAAACAAAAAGAAATTCAACACGTCCATACATATATTTACTGACATCGACACAACATGCAACGCTTTCAAAATTTTCAATATTAACTCGCAAAATGTGTGTCTACATAAATTGTCCACCACTAACGAATTAAAAATTTTGTGTTCTACATTAGCAACACTTAATGCTAGTAAAACATAACTAAATGTCGTAATGCTTAATATAGGGAAAAGGAACTGGCTCCGGTCATAGAACACTCTTATATGGTAACGCTATCCTATTAAGACATCACAACAGTGACATGGTAAGAAAAATAATTGGTCTCGTTCATTCATCTCAATTGTAATTGGTTGGAATTAGTATTTAGCTTGTCTGTCAACATCATCGTCCAACGATAAATTGTCATTTGATGTTGGTTTGCAAGAACATAGCCAGGGCGAAGCATGTTGGTGGACCGTGCATCCAGCTAGCAAACAAAGGTCTGAAGGTGAGAAGGTTCGTGTTGGTGACGATTTAATTTTGGTTTCAGTGGCAACAGAAAGATATTTAGTAAGTTTTCGATAATTTCATTTAACACGATGGCGCTAAAGACAAAAATCACATTCGTAGCACACAACAAAAGAAAATGATCTCTCCGTAGTTAACGCAAGTTTTCATGTAACGCATTGGTCGGTACAGCCGTACGGTACCGGAATATCCCGAATGAAGTATGTTGGTTTTGTTTTTGGCGGTGATGTTCTACGATTCTTTCATGGTGGCGATGAGTGTCTTACAATACCGGGTACATGGGGCAGAGAGCCAGGTCAAAAGTAACCGAATGTCGCTTGAAAGTCTAATCGAACAGGACATTAAAATTTTTCTAATTATTTTCTAGCATTGTGGTATATGAAGGAGGTTCAGTGATGTCACAAGCTCGATCTTTGTGGCGATTAGAATTAGCCAGAACAAAATGGTCCGGTGGATTCATAAACTGGTATCATCCGATGAGAATACGACATATAACGACTGGTAGATATTTGGGAGTCAACGAAAATAATGAACTTTGTCTAGTAAATTGATGTTTTGCAATTGTTTTTTTGGGTCAATCAATAACGCCAAACATTTTAACAGCTCAAACAACAAGATGCAGCCATTTCGACCACGACATTTTGTTTGCGTCAAGAAAAGGACGATCAGAAAATTGTCCTCGAAGATAAAGATTTAGAAATTATTGGTTCGCCAATCATAAAATATGGTGATTCAACGGTAATTCTTCAACATGCCGAATCTGGTTTGTGGCTCAGTTACAAAAGTTATGAAACCAAGAAGAAAGGTGTCGGTAAAGTGGAAGAAAAACAGGCCGTACTTCACGAGGAAGGAAAAATGGACGATGGACTGGATTTCTCAAGATCTCAGGAAGAGGAGTCGAAAACGGCTCGTGTAATACGAAAGTGTAGCAGTCTCTTTACGAAATTTATTAAGTGCGACGTAACACAAACTCATCTAATATTTTGAATTAATATTTTTTGTCTCTTACGCAGTGGCCTTGAAACTTTACAACAAAACCGAAGACATTCACTGTTTTTTCAAAGTGTTAATTTGGGAGAGATGGTTATGTGCTTGGAAGATTTAATTAATTATTTTGCTCAACCTGAAGATGATATGGGTAGGAGGAACTCCATTTAGAAACAAGTTCAGCATTTAAATTTTTTTTTTAATGAACTTTTAGAACACGAAGAAAAACAAAATCGTTTCCGGGCACTTCGCAATCGACAAGATCTATTTCAGGAAGAGGGTGTTCTCAATCTTATACTCGAAGCAATAGACAAAATCAATGTCATAACATCCCAGGGATTTCTGGCTGGATTTTTAGTTGGTGACGAAAGTGGCCAAAGTTGGGATCTTATTTCTGGCTATTTATATCAACTGTTGGCAGCAATTATCAAAGGGAATCACACAAATTGTGCTCAGTTTGCCAATTCAAATCGATTGAATTGGCTTTTCTCACGATTGGGCTCTCAAGCGTCCAGTGAAGGCTCCGGCATGTTAGATGTCTTACATTGTGTACTGATTGATTCACCGGAAGCCTTAAATATGATGCGTGATGAGCATATTAAAGTTATTATCAGTTTACTGGAAAAGCACGGACGTGATCCGAAAGTTTTGGATGTTCTTTGTTCGCTGTGCGTTGGTAATGGCGTTGCTGTTCGTTCGTCACAGAACAATATTTGCGATTATTTGTTGCCAGGGAAAAATTTATTATTACAGACGCAGCTTGTTGATCATGTTGCAAGGTAAATTAATTTACGAACGAACTTTTTGTAATTATATTTTAACAGGAGTGTCAGCAACTTTTCCTTTTTTTTTTGCTCAGAAAAACTTTTTTTTTTGGTATGACAATGTTTCCCCCCCCTTCTCTAGTTAAAAACAATACTGTGATATTACTAATAAGAGAAATTTTCAGCATTCGACCAAACATATTCGTTGGTCGTGTAGAAGGATCGTCAATGTATCAAAAATGGTACTTCGAAATTACAGTTGATCACATCGAACAAACAACTCATATGACACCACACTTACGTATTGGATGGGCAAACACTTCTGGGTATGTCCTCACCCTCCTACTAACTATTACATTAAAAATGAATTGTCTTCCTGTTCAGGTATGTTCCATATCCAGGAGGTGGCAAAAAATGGGGCGGCAATGGTGTTGGAGATGATCTTTATTCATTCGGTTATGATGGAGCGTTTCTGTGGACTGGCGGTAAAAAAACGCCTGTACTACAGGAATTACCAATGGAACCATACATTCGTAAGGGTGATGTTATTGGCGTCTCAATAGATCTCAATGTTCCGATTATAAATTTTACATTTAACGGGGCTAAAGTAAGAGCAAATTTTCGAAATTTCAATTTGGATGGAATGTTCTTTCCAGTAATGAGTTGCTCATCCAAATTAAGGTTTGTTGTACTCCGTTAAAGACAACGAAAAATCGATTTGACATTAAAATTCTAGTTCACGATTTTTACTCGGCGGTGACAACGGACGACTTAAATATGCACCGCCTCTTGGTTACTCACCTCTGGTCCAGTGTCTGATGCCACATCAAATTTTAAGTCTTGATCCTTGTTTCTATTTTGGTAATCTCAATAAAAATGTACTAGCCGGTCCTTGGCTTACCGAAGACGATACGGCTTTTGTTCCGAATCCAGTTGACACAACAAATGTCGTGTTGCCATCATCTGTGGATACGATAAAAGATAAATTAGCCGAAAATATTCATGAAATGTGGGCGTTGAATAAAATTGAAGCTGGTTGGAGTTGGGGTGAACGTCGTGATGATCTTCATCGAATCCATCCATGTTTAACACAATTTGAAAAATTGCCAGCCGCCGAAAAACGTTACGATTCTCAATTAGCTGTGCAAACTTTAAAGTAAGATTATTTAGATTTAATTTCCAGAACCAGTTAGTAAGGAAATATTTTTCTGTAGAACTATAATTTCGTTGGGTTACTACATAACTATGGACAAACCACCGGCTAGAATTCGACCAATACGCTTACCAAATGAACCATTTATGCAAGCGAATGGCTACAAACCGGCTCCGTTAGATTTAAGTGCGGCAGCACTGTCACCAAAATTGGAAGAACTAGTCGATCAACTAGCGGAAAACACACATAATTTATGGGCAAAAGAACGCATACAACAAGGCTGGACATACGGTTTAAATGAAGATTCCGAAAATCATCGAAGTCCTCACTTGGTGCCGTACGTCAAAGTCGACGAAGCCATTAAGAAGGCCAATAGAGATACGGCCTCGGAAACCGTACGTACACTGCTTATTTATGGTTATAATTTAGATCCACCGACCGGTGAAGGTAATGAGGCCTTATTGGCCGAAGCTTTGCGTCAAAAGTTTTCCGCCTTTCGTACTTATCGTGTAGAAAAAAATTATGCCGTCACATCGGGCAAATGGTATTTTGAATTTGAAGTATTGACAGCTGGTCCAATGAGGGTAAGACAATTCATATACCTTAGGATTGAAATTATTTGTTTTCATAAAATTTTTAAAACAAAAGGTTGGATGGGCTCGGGCCGATTGTAATCCTGGATGTATGTTAGGAGCAGATGATGCTACGTGGGCTTTTGATGGATATAACGTAAGTACAGCGAGATCATTTTGTCTTTATTTCTATGGAACTTATATGTACACGGTTCTTGGATAAAATTCCCCCTGCCAAAATGTCCCCTGAACAAATTTTCCAAAAGGGACAAAATCCAACCGAATAAATTTTTACCAATAGCATTTAGGGACGACAAAATCACACCTGAACCAGAGTAAAAATTTGCCAAATCAGATAAAATAAGTCTATTCCAAAAAAATCCTGCCTGAAAACAATTGCTTCTGTTTAGGGGGATTTTGTCGGCCTTAAAAAAATATGTTTAGCGAGGCGATTTTGTCCGGGGAAGATTTTATCCATTGATGATTATATTTAAAGGTTGAATCTGTAAAAATGTCAGGTTACTAAAATCCATGGTGGGTTAATTGAAGCTTTTGGGATGCAATATGAAATCAATGATGTTATTGGTTGCTTTATTGATGTCGTTGAACAATCAATTAGTAAGAACGTTGTCTCCAATGAATGTTTACATGTGATATTATGATAATAAATTCTCTGTTGAATCATTTTTCGTGGTGCATTGACATAACCTTAATACTTACTAATAAAAAAAACAAAACAAAAAACACTGAAATCTATACAAAATGTTCTAAAACTTGTAAATTTATAGGAAGAAAAAGTATACGGAGGCTCAACAGAGTCTTTCGGAAAGCAATGGGGTCCTGGTGATGTTGTTGGTGTCTTCCTAGACTTGGTTGATCATACCATCAGTAAGATTACCGATAGTTAAAAAACGCAAAAATTTAACGCTTTTTTTTTTAAATAATCATCTCAGAAGAGATGTCTTTGCATCTCGATTTCTTTTAACACAAGATATATGGAGATAAACTACATACATATATTTTCAAATAATGTTTACTATAAAAACATATCTATATATAGCGGATTTTACTAATCGTTTTTTTTGAAGTCTTTGACACCATAGTTTAATTTTTACGGCAATCACAATAATGATGCATGTTAGCAATTTTAATTTGTTTATTTTTGTGCATGATCTTGTGATATTAACGAAGGTCTATTAAATTTATACAATTGACAATGTTGACACCTACAAAAAACGGTCTTCTCAAAAACAGAGTAAAGCTAACAGTGGCGAACCGTAACCAATTTTTTTTTTTTTTTTTTATTTTGCTGCCTAAAGTATCTCCGATAATCACGATCAGTTATAGTTGCTTTTAATACATTTTTATGTAAACGCTAAACGCTTTGGGAGGGCTTTTTATATTGATAATTTGAAAAAAATTTAGACGCCTGAAAAGACCGTTTAAAATAAATAAAACAATTCAAAGAAAATTGTAATTTAAGTTTGAATATTTTTTAATTTTTACTTTTTATTTTTTCTAAGATTTTTGAAAGTGCAATACTTCAAAATTTATTTTTAATAAAAAATCAAGTGTGAAAAAGATAAAAGAGCGACCCCTATGTAAAGTGGAGTAACATTTATGATTTGGTTAGCAATAATAGAGACAGCAACCTCAAAAGTCTGAGTGAATTCTTATGTGAAATCAAATCTGAGTTGTATTGTCACTGCATTAAATTCTTAGAGCTAACATTTCTTTAGAAATTAACCCATACTTTAAGTAAATATTCAGAGATTTTTTAAAAAAAAATTAAAACCGATAGTTGAGCACGCGCGAGAGACGAAAAAAGTCAAAACTGCAGTGGCGGCTCATGAGAATTAGTGATCATGGGACTATTTAAAAAAAAAAATACGTCATTTTCATGGAAGAAAATGGAAAAAAAATTGGTTGTTCACCGAACATTTTGACCATTTTTTCGACGGTTTTTTTAAAAAGGGACACAATTTTAAACTTTTTTCATACTAAAGATATGATTTTGAAACTTTGTATTTTCATATTATTTTGAATTTCTAGCAATTTTGCGAAATAATATTTTTGGAAAAAGTTAACCCTTTAAGGCCTATACATTTTGAGCATGAAAGGGTTGAGCAAAAACAAATTTAAATACAACTTAGTTACAATATAAGTTAGTGTATAAACAAATTTTTAAAAGTTAACCCTTTAAAAGCGCCATTTGGACTATAACACTAGAATTACCAAGGCGGTCATTTTGATCTTTTTTTAGGTTTAAAAATGGCTATAGAAAAAACAACCCCGGAAGTTAAAAAGTTATTTTAGTAAGCGACGTTTAGCTGTAGGTACCTATTAGAAAATATTCTCGAACAATTATGAGAAATCTTGGACCAGCACTGGAATTTGATGGTCAAACCGATACTTATTACTTATATTTAACACATAAACTATTAGAAGAAAAACACCGCTTTCATTCACTACCACGTTTTATATATATAACTAAAACATTAATATCAAATACATAGGGCATGGTTGAATGACAATACCACCTATTAAGCCTCGTACAGCTAACAATACTTAAACAATAATATAGCCATATGCACGAAAGCTTTAACTTGCTTTTAGTTTTCAAATTTTCACTGTTGCTTTGCATAAAATAATATAAAAAAATGATTTCTAGCGAAATTCTTCCTTGCCATCTTAAAATATTTCATTTTTTAAGGCTTTTCACTGAACGGCGAATTGCTAATGGACGCATTGGGTGGTGAAACAACGTTTGCCGAGGTTACAGCAGAAGGTGTTGGTTTTGTGCCCGCCTGTACTTTAGGTGTTGGACAAAAAGCCCGATTAACATACGGACAAAATGTCGATTCGTTAAAATATTTTACGTCCTGTGGTCTTCAGGAGGGTTATGAACCTTTTTGTGTGTAAGTTCTCAACTTATTTCTTTATAAACATACATAATATTAACATTTTATTGACAATTTTTATTTATAATTAAAGAAATATGAGACGTCCTGTTACCCATTGGTATACAAAAGATCAGCCAATCTTTGAAAATACCGAGGAAATGGTAGACTGTCGCATTGATGTTACCCGAATACCAGGCGGCGCTGATACACCGCCATGTTTGAAAATTTCCCATAATACCTTTGAAACTATGGAAAAGGCTAATTGGGAATTTTTGAGATTGTCACTTCCGGTGTCGTGCTTAACTAATTTTATTGGGTAAGATATTTCTGAGTTGATATCGCATAAAGGATTGGTCCTATCAAATTTTGAATCTCGTGATAAGTTGGTGATGACGAATTTAATAATTATTATTATTTGACGAATTTAATAATTATTATAAACGATTCGTCGTAGACAATTTGTCGCAGAAACTCTATTGTAAAATTGATAACGATGTGATAAATTTTCAATTCGATGAATTTGTACGAAGAATTATTTTGTGACCAATTTAAAGGGTAATGATGCAATTATGAGATAAGTTATACATGAAGGAATACCGGGATATTTAGTCGAAAAAACAATTGATAAGACAAATTGTCCCAGTCATCAATTTGTTATGTGATCAACTGCCCTTATGACGAATTTAACGCTCAACAACACATTGATCACTAAATGAATTGAAAATTGTATTCAAATTAAATTTGTAATTTGCTCAACAGGGAAGATGAAAAAATGCGTCGCTGGGACGAAATTAAAATTCGTCAACATCGCTTGATGGCTGAAGTGGAAGCACAAGCAACTCCCGCCCATATTGATCACATAATGAAAAGTGGTTTTACCATGAATGACATAAAAGGACTACATAGAAATTATTCGGAAGATGCAGCCGAGGCCGATGAACAAATGCTACGACCAAATCCACAGAGACCACCAAGAAAAGGTTCACTGACACGTACCGGCAGTGGTTATGATCCGTTAATAGATGTAAATAGTAAAATGCAAAGATCATCTAGTGCTCTGCAAATGGATCGATATTTGGAAGAACCAGAAGATAAAGATAAGAAGAGAGGTCGTAGTCCGTTTAGATTCTTTAAAAAGAATCGAGATCAAAGCAAAGAGAAAGTAAAATCGAAATCACCGGAACAAACTGATCGCAGAGGTGAAAAATTGAATGATCTATTTCGCTCGGGTATTTTTTATTAATTTTCTATTCAATTTAGGTACATCTAGAAATGTTGTACAATCGCCGATGATGGCTAGAGCTCCAACTGTTCGCATATCAGACGTAAGTTAACTTATTACATATCAACAAAATTACTAAACTCTTTAATTCTAGACTGACCTTAAAAATCAAACACAAATACCGCCCGAACGCCAAGCCAACAAAACCATGACAGTTAACGCACTTGGTTCTCAAGGCATCGAATCCATTGGCAACGAAGTATATGATACCGAATGCCTTCGATTAATAAATGAATATTTTTATGGTGTACGTATTTATCCTGGCCAAGATCCCACTCATGTTTACGTGGGTTGGGTAACGACTCAGTATCACTTGCACAGCAAGGAGTTCAATCAAGACAAAGTTCGACGTGGCTCGGTATTTATCGAAAATGACTACGAACAAATTGTCGGACGAGTTGATCGACAAAGTTGTTATGTGGTTCGAGCAGACGAATTGTTCAATCAAGTATCTCAAGATGCCACCGGAAAGGGTGCCACACAAGGCATGTTTGTTGGATGTTTTGTTGATACAGCCATGGGCGTAATTAGATTTACGTGCGAAGGCAAAGAAACGTCACATCGTTGGCAAATGGAACCAAATACGAAACTATTTCCGGCCATATTTGTTGAAGCAACAAGCAAGGAAATTCTCCAAATTGAATTAGGCCGAACGCCTACAACACTACCATTGTCAGCGGCTGTTCTGCCAACAAGTGATAAACATGTTAATCCACAATTTCCACCAAGACTAAAGGTTCAATGTCTCAAACCACATCAATGGGCACGTGTTCCTAATCAATTCCTACAAGTGCATGCACTGAAATTATCTGATATTCGAGGATGGTCTATGCTATGTGAAGATCCAGTATCTATGTTGGCATTGCATATACCCGAAGAAGACCGTTGTATTGATATTTTGGAATTGATCGAAATGGATAAATTACTGGCATTCCATTCGTATACGTTGACACTTTATGCAGCTTTGTGTTATCAATCGAATTATCGAGCTGCGCATGCATTGTGTTTGCATGTGGATCAAAAACAACTTTTGTACGCCATTAAATCGGAATATATGAGTGGTCCATTGCGACAAGGTTTCTATGATTTGTTAATTGCCCTCCATTTGGAATCTCACGCAACCACAATGTAAGTTTCATAAATTTCCGTCATCATGACAAAAAGACCTATCTACACATTTTTAGTTTTACAAGATGGACTTTCCAAAAAATTATTCATCTGTCAAAAATTATCAAATTGTGTTCATTCCAATTTGTTGGATACGTCTTTTTGTTATGAGAGTGACGATTTATGCGGTTTCAACATAAGACGACATTTATAATTATAGGGAAGTATGTAAAAACGAATTTATCATCCCACTTGGTCCGGAACTTAAGGATCTCTACAACTGTGTGGAAATGTGCCATTCTCTAAGATCCCTAAAAACGGAATCAATTCGACCACAGTTAAGAATGACGGAAATAGCGTATGTTTTTGAACCCACACACACACAATTTTTTATCTCATTTAATGTAAAAACCTAACTTTTAATTAAAACTTATATTTCTAAATTTTTATGTTACACCCGTGGCTGCTCCACCCTACTACAACACTATGTACATAATATTCCATTATACATTTCAATGTTGCATGGCCTATTCTCCTATCAAATCCAAATTACTCTCTATTTAGTGATCCACATTACCTACCCCAACAATTATCCAGTGTAGCATCAGCTGTTTCTAGTGAACCAATACCAACGATCGATTCACTGTATTCACCGAAGTTTCCACTGGAAGTGGTGAGGTCATTCGTAATGGAAGCGTTACATGAAGCGGTCGAAGTAAATCAGGTCCATAATCGTGATCCAATTGGATGGTCAAATGAGAACTTATTTTTGTAATTTTTTTGTTTGTTTTCCGTTTATTTCTCTATCACTAAATATTTTCCAAATAGACCACTGATCAAGTTGACTGACAGATTGCTATTGGTAGGAATATTAACCGATGAAGATGTACAGAAGCTGCTAAATATGATAGATCCAGAAACATGGGATCCAACATTTGAAAAAGGTAAATTATTATTTTATAATAGTTGGTACTAAATATTTGTGATCATCTATTAAAATTTAACATAAAAATTATAGAAGGAAAAGACGAACACCGAAAAGGTCTAATGACAATGAAAATGGCCGAAGGTGCAAAACTACAAATGTGCTATCTTCTCCATCATCTCAGTGACAATCAGCTACGCCATCGTGTTGAAAGTATAATTGCATTTTCGCATGATTTCGTTGGTGACCTACAATCGGATCAGCTTCGGCGATACATTGAAATTAAACAATCCGATTTGCCGTCGGCTATAGCTGCAAAGAAAACACGTGAATTCCGTTGTCCGCCAAGGGAACAGATGAATGCAATTTTAGGTTTCAAAGAAATGGATCCGGAAGATGTGGAAAATTGTCCATGTGGCACTGATTTACGTGATAGTTTCTTAGGATTTCACGATCTGCTATTAAATAAAGTGTCACTGAACGCTTTGCAAGAACCTGAAGAACCAGATGGTTCGCTAGAGTTGGTCAAACCCGGACCGTTGACAAAGTTTTATAATTTCATCAATGCCGTTAAGGAATTGGAGGATGGACCACCAGAACCAAATGAGCCGGTAAAAAAAACACCAGAAGAAATATTCAGAAAGGTTTTAATTAAAACTATTGTTGGATGGGCAGAAGAATCACAAATTGAAACTCCGAAATTGGTTAGGGAAATGTTCAGTTTGCTGGTTCGACAATACGATACTATTGGCGAACTGATTCGGGCACTAGAAAAAACCTATGTCATAAATAGTAAAACAAAAGATGACGTTGCCGGCATGTGGGTTGGTCTCAGTCAAATAAGAGCATTACTTCCGGTACAAATGAGTCAAGAAGAAGAGGAACTGATGCGAACCAGACTATGGAAACTAGTGAACAATCATACATTTTTCCAACATCCTGATCTTATTAGAATTTTACGTGTACACGAAAATGTCATGGCTGTCATGATGAATACACTTGGCCGAAGAGCTCAAGCACAAAGTGACGCACCTGTTCAGACCGAGACAGGAGAGGTTCCGGTGAAAGAGAAAGACACTTCCCATGAAATGGTTGTGGCTTGCTGTCGTTTTCTGTGTTACTTTTGTCGAACCAGTCGACAAAATCAAAAGGCTATGTTTGATCATTTTGATTTTCTCTTGGAAAATTCTAATATTTTACTCTCAAGACCAAGTTTGCGAGGATCAACTCCATTAGATGTTGCCTATTCGAGTTTAATGGAAAATACCGAGTTGGCATTGGCGCTGCGCGAACATTATCTGGAGAAAATTGCTGTGTACCTCTCACGTTGTGGACTTCAATCGAATTCAGAATTGGTTGAGAAAGGGTATCCCGATCTCGGTTGGGATCCTGTTGAAGGTGAAAGATATTTGGATTTCTTACGATTTTGTGTATGGGTAAATGGCGAGTCCGTGGAAGAAAATGCCAATTTAGTTATTCGCTTGTTAATCAGACGTCCCGAATGTCTTGGACCGGCGCTACGCGGTGAAGGAGAGGGCCTACTAAGAGCTATTGTTGATGCTAATAAAATGTCGGAAAAAATCTCTGACCGTAGAAAACTTCAAGATGAAGCTGAAGGAACTATGACCGGTTTGAACTTTGTTCATCCCTTACCGGAAAGTGAAGATGACGAAGACTACATTGATACAGGAGCGGCTATTTTAAGTTTTTATTGTACTCTTGTTGATTTGTTGGGTAGATGTGCACCTGAATCGTCAGTTATCGATCAAGGTAAAAACGAATCACTTCGAGCTCGCGCTATTTTAAGATCTCTGGTGCCTCTGGAAGACTTACAAGGTGTCCTAAGTCTTAAGTTTACATTACAGCAGCCAGCACCTGGTGAAGAAAAACCTAAATCGGATATGCCTTCGGGACTTGTGCCAGGTCACAAGCAAAGTATAGTTTTGTTTTTGGAACGGGTTTACGGCATCGAAACTCATGATTTATTCTATCGCATACTTGAAGATGCATTTTTGCCAGATTTAAGAGCGGCTACAATGCTCGATAGGGTTTGTTTGTTCAATCAACTCATCCTAATTTTCTATTTATTGTTTTTACATCTTTTAGAATGATGGAAGTGAAAGTGACATGGCTCTCTCGATGAATCGCTACATTGGTAATTCGATTTTACCACTATTAATTAAACACTCCAAGTTCTACAATGAAGCTGAAAATTATGCAAGCTTGTTAGACGCTACTCTTCACACAGTCTATCGACTATCGAAAAACCGAATGTTGACGAAGGGACAACGAGAAGCTGTTTCAGACTTTTTGGTTGCACTTACGTCACAAATGCAACCGGCTATGCTACTGAAACTCCTACGAAAACTGACGGTAGATGTATCTAAGCTGTCAGAGTACACAACCGTTGCACTTAGAGTAAGTATTTTCTCAAGTTGAAAGTCTAAATGATAAATTCAAGTGCATTACGTAAACTTAAAGCTCCTTACTTTGCATTACGAACGATGTGCCAAATACTATGGATCAAATCAAGGTCAAGCAACATACGGTGCTTCGTCCGATGAAGAAAAGCGTCTAACCATGATGCTGTTCTCCAATATATTTGACTCCTTGAGTAATATGGACTATGATCCTGAATTATTTGGCAAAGCTCTTCCATGTCTTATTGCAATTGGTTGTGCTCTGCCACCAGACTATTCACTACCACAAAAGACAGACGATGATTTTTACAGCAAACCATCGGGCACCCCAGATCAACCACAATACAATCCGCAACCGATTAACACCAGTGCAATTACGCTCGATAATGATTTAAATTCGATCGTGCAAAAGTTCAGCGAACATTATCACGATGCATGGGCAAGTAGAAAAATGGAAGCCGGTTGGGTGCATGGTGATTCTTGGTCAGATTCAAATAAGTCACATCCACGACTTAAACCGTACAATATGCTAAATGATTATGTAATAAGGTCTAAATAGACCTCAAAGATTATCGATAAATAATTAATTGTGTACATAGGAACGAGAGCGATACAAAGAACCGGTTCGAGAAAGTCTAAAAGCATTGCTAGCGTTAAATTGGACTGTGGAACATTCGGAGACAGATGCTCCAATGTCGCATAGAGGATCTACAAGAAGACAATCAAAACCGACTGTTGTGAGTTACTAATTTCCTTTTAGAATAGTTATTGTTTACTAAGAGAGTTAAGGACTTGCATTAATTCTTATTCTTCTTTATCAGTAGACATTTTGAAAATAACATAAAAAATTAACATTTTTTTTAAATAACATTTTATTTGCACGCTACCCATTGGTCCCGATTGATTGAATGATTTTTACCCACAAATTTTGCAAACAAAAAAGGACTTTCAGGGAGATGGAAATGCATTTAACTACAATCCGCATCCAGTTGATATGACCAATTTGACATTGAGCAGAGAAATGCAAAATATGGCCGAACGGCTAGCCGAAAATTCGCATGATATTTGGGCAAAGAAAAAACGCGAAGAAATTGATACATGTGGTGGAGCTATTCATTCACAACTTGTGCCATATGATCTTCTAACCGATAAAGAAAAGAAAAAGGATCGTGAAAGATCACAAGAGTTCTTAAAGTATATGCAATATCAAGGTCTTAAGTTGCATAAGTAAGTCCAAATCTAAATGTTCTCTAATAGGCATCTTTTAAATTTATACTCTTTTTGTAGACCATCTAGAGGTGGACCCGTTGACGGAGAACAGGGAGCCATTCAGGCTGCTATAGAACTACGTTTTGCCTATTCCCTACTTGAAAAGTTGATAGCCTATTTGGATCGAGCCACAATAAACATGAAAATGTTAAGACCATCGGCTACGTTTAGTCGACGAACATCTTTCAAGACAGCATCCAGAGATATTAAATTTTTCTCTAAAGTTGTCCTACCACTGATGGAAAAGTATTTCTCCACACACCGTGGGTATTTTATTGCTGTGGCAACGGCTACAAATAACATTGGAGCAGCTTCATTGAAAGAAAAAGAAATGGTAGCCGCCATCTTTTGTAAGCTGGCAAGTCTGTTGAGACATCGATTGGCTGCTTTTGGTCCAGATGTAAGGATAACTGTGCGATGTCTGCAAGTGTTGGTCAAGGGTATTGATGCCAAATCACTGGTTAAAAATTGTCCGGAATTTATAAGAACTTCAATGTTGACATTCTTTAATAATACTGCTGATGACCTTGGACAGACAATAATAAATCTGCAGGATGTAAGTACGATTAGTGTTTTAAAATTAAGAATAATCAGAAGAAAGATAGTGAAGAGAGAAAAGAGTTTGAGTTCCTTTTCAGACTTGTTGTTTAACTTCTTGAAATCAAGTAAAGGTTCCTGTTTGAAGTAATTCTAGACTGAGGAGAATTTATACCAGTATAATTTATCTTAGAACATTTCATTGCACGCAAGTAATCCTTGGGAAATTAATTTGTCTCTGTACAGTAATCACGGACAATTTATCTCGTCACAGTTCACAATTTATCAGATTCATCGCGCAAAAATGATCATGGATCAACTCATCTTGATCACTTTTTTTGCCTCAATTAGATGAAGCGACATAAATTATGTGGAAATTATTACGAATCTGCAGATCTTACCAAAACCTAATTTTTCGAATAACTTTAGGGATGAGATAGTAAGACTGTAATAAGTGTTTCCTTCGAGGTTTTTTTAGAATTAAACAAAAATGATCAAATATTACTTGAAAATTAAAAAAAAAATCTTTTTTAGGGCAAGTACAGTCATCTCAGAGGAACGCATCTTAAAACATCAACGTCACTGTCCTACGTAAACTCAGTAATATTACCAGTTCTAACAGCCATGTTTGATCATCTGGCAGCTTGTGATTATGGCAGTGATATGCTTCTGGACGAAATTCAAGTGGCATCGTATAAAATTTTAGCCGCTCTCTACACTTTGGGAACAGATTTAACGCTAACAAATGATCGAAAATATCTTAAAACTGAAATCGAACGAAATAAACCCGTAAGTTATCCATTTTTTTTTTAGCTAAAAGATGCTATTTGCCAACATACGTTCCTTTTCCAGAGTTTAGGATCATGTTTGGGTGCTTTCAGTTCTACATTTCCAGTGGCATTTTTGGAACCACATCTAAACAAACACAATCCATTCTCATTACTTAATCGGATAGCTGATCATTCCCTGGAAGCTCAGGATATTATGGTAAAAATGGAAAGTTCAATGCCAAATTTAGAAAGCATTCTGGCTGAAGTCGATCAATTTGTCGATTCGGATAAAACATACACTGAAGCACAACACATCATCGATGTAATCCTACCGCTACTGTGTTCATATTTACCATTTTGGTGGTCCCAGGGACCGGACAATGTTTCACCAACGTCTGGTAATCACGTAACAATGGTCACGGCCGATCATATGAATCAATTGCTAAAAAATGTCTTAAAGTTGATTAAGAAAAATATCGGCAATGAAAATGCTCCATGGATGACTCGTATCGCTGCATATACTCAGCAAATTATCATTAACAGTTCAGAGGAACTTCTAATTGATCCATTCTTGCCATTAGCTGAACGAATGAAGAAACGTACCGATAATATGTTCCACAAAGAGGAGAGTATGAGAGGATTTATTAAATCGGCGACAGACGACACATCACAAGTGGAAACACAAATTCAAGAAGATTGGCAACTACTTGTTCGCGATATTTATTCCTTTTATCCGTTACTTATCAAATACGTCGACTTGCAACGAAATCATTGGCTAAAGAATAATATACCGGAAGCTGAAGAATTATACAATCATGTGGCCGAAATATTCAATATTTGGTCAAAGAGTCAGTACTTCTTGAAAGAAGAACAAAATTTCATATCAGCCAATGAAATTGACAATATGACATTGATCATGCCAACGGCAACCAGACGATCGACAGCTGTAAATGAAGGTGCACCAATAACAGGTGGTAAAATGAAGAAGAAAAAGAAAAATCGAGACAAAAAACGTGACAAGGACAAGGAAGTTCAAGCAAGTTTGATGGTTGCCTGTTTGAAACGTCTTCTACCGGTTGGATTGAATTTGTTTGCTGGACGTGAACAGGAATTAGTACAGCATTGCAAAGATCGATATTTGAAAGTTTGTCTATAGAACAGTTTTTTTTTATCTCTAATTTAACTGCCATTTTTATTATTGTAGAAAATGCCCGAATATGACGTAATTGAATTCGCCCGCACACAATTGACACTGCCCGATAAATTAGATCCGGCTGATGAAATGTCTTGGCAACATTATCTCTACTCGAAATTAGGTAAAAAAGAAGCACAAACTGAAGAAATAATGGAGAAACCAAGCTCCGGTGAAAAAAATAAGGAGAAAATAATTGAAGAAACTGTGGAGAGAATTGTTGCAATGGCAAAAGTCTTATTCGGTCTTCATATGGTTAGTATCAATAGAGATTAGTTTGAATATTAAAATTTGCTACATTTTAATTTAGAACAATTTTAGCAATTATTAAGTTTTTTTTTATAAATTCTTCAGTACGTCATTCATCTGGTCTATTTTTAGACTATGTTTTTTGTCGGTAAACATTAATTTTCAAGTGTATATTTTTCCATCATTTATTGTAATAGTTTGTTGAGTCTCATAAATATGGCGACGCCATGTCAATGTAAAATATATCTTTTGTGTCAAACTTGCTTTTATCAGCGACTATGGTCTCAAGTATTTATTTTAGTAATTAAAATGTACACATTTTTTATCTCCGCCATTTTTAAACCAATTTGGATGAAATTTGAAATCTTTATGCCTCCTCTACAAACAAAACCATGAAAAATCTATTGTTTTTTTCCACTACCCTAAATTAAGAAGGATATCACAATTTAAAGGACATCCAATACTATGCCAAAAATAGAGCATAATAATAAAAATGCAAAAAAAAAAATCTTGCTAGAGTCAAAGGTCAGAAAGTTTACAAAGTCAGTAAAATTGCACAGAAATGGCTCTGAAAAATTGGGGGAGTGGAAAATCGCAAAACTCTCATGGTGTCTAATAGGTGTCCTCTATCTGACAAAAATATATTTACCTGGTGAGTGGCACCTGGGCTACAGGTATGATTTCATGACAAAATACGCAATTCGCCAACATTCCAAATTTGCAAAATGCAAACAAAAATTCGAATCTCCAATTTTAAAATTATGTCGTCTTCCGAGAAAAATTGGAAAAGATTTTTGAAAAATAAAAAAAACTCATCTAATGGACCATGAATTTTGACACATTATTTACCCATACAAAAATTATCGAAATAAAAATTAATTCAAAAATTCTTAATTTTATTAAAAATCATTTAGATTGATCATCCCCAGCAACAAAGTAAAAATGTTTATAGAAGCGTTGTATCAATTCAAAGGAAGCGAGCAGTAATTGCTTGTTTCCGTCAAACGTCACTTCATTCACTGCCAAGGTTTATATTTTTAGTTTTTGTTTTAATATATTTTTCTTATTAACTAGCACGTTATTTTCAATGGAATTAATCTATTTTTAACACATTTGTGGTTTTTTGTATTTTCTTGTTTTTACTAACCAAATCATTATTAACAAAAAATCCTGCATAGGCTTGCAGCCCTAAAAGTTCCCGAAATAACTGGAAACGTATCCTATCGCTTTCCAGAAAGAATGCCGCCATAGCATGTTTGCGTGTTAAACATCTCTATAGACTTAGCAGGTTGACTACACTTTTTCTAATAAATTTTAAAGATTTTTGTAATAATTTTTTTTTTTTTTTTAATTTTCACTAAATGATTATTAAATATTTTTGTAACAAATAAATTTTGCTAAAAAATATAGGCATCGAGCATGCAATATTTTTGCTAGAACCTATTTTGAGCTATGGCTACAGGAAGAAAATGTTGGACAAGAAATTATGATTGAAGATTTAACGGTGAGCACCATCAATGAAATCGTTTTCCAAAAATTGTAATAATACAAAGAAAATGAAAATTTCCAATTTCAGCAATCGTTCGAAGATGCTGAAAAAAAGAAAAAAGATGACGTAGAAGAGGAAGGCAAACCGGATCCCCTTACCCAATTGGTAACGACATTCTGTCGGGGAGCGATGACCGAACGAAGTGGTGCACTTCAAGAAGATGCACTGTATATGTCGTATGCACAAATTGCGGCGAAATCTTGTGGCGAAGAAGAAGAGGAAGGCGGCGATGAGGAGGGCGAAGAAGGTGAAGGAGGTGCTAGCATTCATGTAAGATTTTTTCTTCTTTAAATTAAATCACAATGTTATTTCTATTTTTTAAATCTCGTTAAATATAAATTATTTCTTAAGAATTCCATGGATAAATTAATGGTAAGGCACTGGAATTGTCAAATTTATAATAGTGAATTTACTTAAATACCCTCTCTAGTGACTGTGACCTACCTAACTACAACATAGTTTTAAGAGCCCATTTTCACTCACTGAACTGGATTCAAAACTTTGAAAAAGAGGGTTTACGAATAATATCTTGTATTGCATATTTTTGACAAAGATCAATTTGAAAATAATCACGCTGCTTGCATAATTAGTATATATCTAGTGAGCATGCGTATACACGACTCTAGAAATAGAAGTTTATTTCACTTTATCATACTAGTTGGCTAAGCCCTATAAGGAATGATAAACCAAACAAAATTCTTATACCGAAAATTTACATCGCCTTATGTGGGGTGCTACCGTTAAGTTGGTAGGCGTCATAGGTCATCTGCACAGGTGCGCCGTGTCATAGGGTATTGTTAAGTATTGAGGGTATTCGTCGTTTATGGTAGAGTCAACTCGGTCCATGTAATATTGACCATCCTAAGCGGAGCTGAGCTAAGTGAGATCTTGGTTTCCTCGGTAGATCCGTCTCCTCGTCGTCAATATTGGCTGGCTCAATATTGGCATTTCTCACGGTATCAGTGTGAATGGTGTTTCGTGTGTTTCGTCACTGTTTTGCGAATATTGCGTGGTGGAGGATTGTCGCTCAGCATGGTGTTACTAGGGTGCTCTCTTTTGTTACAGGCTAGAAAAAATGTTCAAGATGTTCGATGAATAACCAATTTTTTTCCATTTTCTTCCATTAAAATGACGTAAGCTTTTTATAAAAATGGTCGGATGATAATGAGATCAATAATGCTAACGAGTCGCCACTGCGTGATTATCCCCATAAACTAATAAAGTCTGCCAAACATCTCATATATTTCCCTTTTTTGATGGTTCAAAAATACTTACACAAAACTAACCCCTGAACAAACACTAAATTTGGTTGTCGGTTGATCCTTTATTGAAAATATTGTGATTGAATTGAAGGATTTTTTGAAAATATGTAAGTCTGTAAGATTAAGATGCAATTAATGTCGATAGGAAAGATAAAATATATTTTTTTTAAATCAATAGTAAAATCTTAAAATATAATTTACATTTCTAGGAACAAGAAATGGAAAAACAAAAACTTCTATTCCATCAAGCTCGACTATCGAATCGTGGCGTTGCTGAGATGGTCCTACTGCACATATCCGCATCGAAAGGTGTACCATCGGATATGGTCATGAAAACGTTACAATTGGGTATTGCTATACTACGTGGCGGTAATATTGACATTCAAATGGTGATTCGATAGTTTTAAGATTTTATTAGATTAGATATTAGAATTTCTATATGTTTATTAGGGTATGTTAAATCATCTTAAAGAGAAAAAAGATGTTGGCTTCTTTACATCGATAGCCGGTTTAATGAATTCGTGCAGTGTCTTAGATTTGGATGCATTCGAACGGAATACAAAAGCCGAAGGTAAGATCTTTTGACAATGGTAGAGCTCTGAGCACGTGCAACAGATATAATATTCTCCATTTTTAATGGCATTATATAACAAAACAACAAAAAAAAACAAACAACAATTTAAAATCAACTAACATTCCACACACGTATTTGTTCGAAAAATTTAGCAACTCTAACACAGTCTATTGTTTGTGTGCACCACTACATTCAAAATAAATAACTATTTGTTGGGTGGTTTTGTCTAACTACTTATGTTCTGCATAAATATTATACCTGCAAACACCTCTGTTGCAATATTACTACATATAACGCCTTCTAAATTAAGTAATTGGCAAAACAAAAACTATTTTTTTCGCAAATTTTCGCAAATGCAACCAGCCATCATTAAAATTATTTTTGATTATCACACACAAAATTATGTTAACACATTCGTTTTCCTCTTATCCCCCACCAATTTGTCAATATACTCGGTTTTTTCGTGAACGTTCCTTGAACCCCTTGCACGTTCTCTACTTTTCCATCATCCACACATATACACAATATTCTGCAAACACACAAAGAGTATATTCCGAGTGCGGGTTCAGGTCTAGGTGTTGGTTCCGAGGGTGCGGCTGGCGAGAAAAATATGCATGATGCCGAATTTACATGTGCTCTGTTCCGGTTTATACAGTTGACTTGTGAAGGTCACAATTTAGGTAATTCATAAATTAATGGTTAAGAGAGAAAAAAATTATTTCAAAAACAATTTTTTCAACTTCTAGAATGGCAAAATTATCTAAGAACACAAGCTGGCAACACAACAACCGTAAATGTTGTTATTTGTACCGTCGATTATTTGCTTCGATTACAAGAATCTATTATGGACTTTTATTGGCACTACTCAAGCAAAGTATGAAATATCTACAACCTAAAGCTGCAGCTAGAATTATTGATATTATTAATAATTGTTGACCTAAATTTTGAAAAAAACTGCATCTCCTGAACAACAACAAAAAAACTCTGTATCAGTGGCGGCTCGTGAGAATTATTGAACCCATCATCATCGGACTATTTTTTAAAAAAACTTTTAATTTTGATGGAAGACATTTAAATTTATTCTTTATTTTTCAGTGCATTAATATATTTTTAAAAGTTTACCCTTTAAAGGCACCATTGGGACCTTAAAAGGTTAACATTTTCTAAAAATGAAAAATTTACTAAAATTTTTATAATTACATTTTGAACATTTTGAGTAGCTTTTTGAAAATTGTTGATTAACTTTTTCATGTTCAAAATGTATGGACCTGAAAGGGTTAATTTTTTTCAAAAATTTTATTTGCCAAAAAATCCTACAAATTTAAAATATAATAAAAATACAAAGTTTCAAAACCATATATTTAGTATTAAGAAAGTTCAAAATTGTGTCATTTTTTAAAAAACCACCGAAAAAACGGTCAAGATGTTTGGTGAACGATCAATTTTAATTTAATTTATAATTTAAATCAATAATTCTCACGAGCCGCCACTGTTCTGTATCGAAACTTCAAAAATTTATTGTGTAATCAAATCGTAAACTCTGGAATACGATTTATATCAATTACTCCCACTTCGTCCTCTTATCGTATAAAAAACTAGATTCGCTAGACCCAATATGTATTATCGTATCGTAATAATTGGTAAGTAATCTCACTTTAGAAGGCTTAATCATTTAGCAACACAATAAATTTTTGAAGTGTCCATTTTGAGTGTCCATTATTCAATCCCGCGGTTTTTTTTTACCAATTTTCAACAATTTTAGCTGCACCGTAACCAAAATTGTAGCCTACTAAAAAAATATTCAAAAATAGGAAATCATTGATCCTGCTGGCAAAGCAAATTTCTTCAAAGCCATTGGTGTGGCCAGTCAAGTATTCAATACACTCACTGAAGTCATTCAAGGTCCATGTACACTGAATCAACAAGCTCTAGCACATTCCAGATTGTGGGATGCCGTTGGTGGTTTTCTGTTTCTATTTTCACACATGCAAGACAAACTATCGAAACATTCAAGTCAAAATGATCTTCTTGCGGAATTGAACAATTTACAAAAGGATATGATTACAATGATGTTGTCTATGCTAGAAGGAAATGTTGTTAACGGTAATTGTGTAGGATGTTGATTTAGTTCCCCTTCCCCCCGCTAATGTTTTCATTTGTTTTGTGACATTATAGGAACAATTGGTAAACAAATGGTGGACACTTTAGTAGAATCTGCATCGAACGTTGAACTGATCCTAAAATATTTTGATATGTTTTTGAAGCTTAAAGATTTAACGTCATCACCAAGTTTCCTGGAAATCGACCATAATTTGGACGGTTGGGTTACGCCAAAAGATTTTAAAGAGAAAATGGAACAACAAAAAAGTTACACACCGTAAGTATCTATATCCTGATTTCGAACATTTTCGAAAACAATTTTAACCTAACAAAACAAATTTCAGTGAAGAAATTGAATTCCTTCTGGCCTGCATGGAAATCAATCATGATGGCAAAGTCGACTACGAAGGATTCAGTGATCGTTTCCATGAGCCAGCCAAAGAGATTGGTTTTAATTTAGCAGTATTGCTAACAAATTTATCCGAACATATGCCAAATGAACCACGATTGGCCCGATTTTTGGAAACGGCCGGTTCAGTTTTGAACTATTTTGAACCGTTCCTAGGACGTATCGAAATTATGGGCGGATCAAAACGTATTGAACGTGTATATTTTGAAATTAAAGAGTCCAATATTGAGCAATGGGAAAAGCCACAAATCAGAGAATCGAAACGAGCTTTCTTCTATTCAATTGTAACGGAGGGTGGCGATAAGGAGAAACTGGAGGCGTTCGTGAATTTCTGTGAAGATGCCATTTTTGAAATGACTCATGCGTCTGGATTGATGGCAACGGATGATGGTGGTAGTACTATAAAGAAAGAGGCTTCCTATAGTTCCTATATAAGTGAAGAGGATGAGGAACGGTACGTATATTTTCAAATTTTAGAGAAAGAGCACATATTTTGAAAATTTTCCCAGATTTCCAAATTTAGAATCTCCAAATTGTGATGAGATAACTCGCCTCATAATAAGAATGAAGGTTTTACATTAGACGTCAGATGTAGATAACTGTGAGGTAGAATAGAACCTTTGTATAAACCTCCAGTTACATTATTTCCATTGTCAAATGACAGGTTTTTATGAAAAAAATGGAGCACTTTACTGTTTTAGCTAAAACCCTTCAAATGCTCGACATTTTATAGAAAAGATTTCAACTTAGCCATATTTTGAAATATTTCCAATTATAAGACTATTTTTGGGTACAATCCAACCAACCGATCACCTGTTTAAAACCTTGACCTGTTACAGTTCACTCTCTAGTCGGTCTTTCAACCTGCAACATACCGCTCCATAGGTCGGTAAATTGTGACCTTAATAACCTTAAAAAGAGTTGTATCCCAAAAACCACAATGAATTATCGTTCAGTTAGATTAAGATCAGTTGGACATTCCTTATGTAAGCTGTGTAGTTGCCCAATAGGCTTTTAGGCTTGAACATTCATACTAATATAACAAAATTGTTGATGAGATAAATTATCATTTAAGAGTAAATCTAAAATTTTCATTTTGCAGGGCCGCACGAGATCCAATCCGACGAAGCATTCAAGCAGTCAAAGATAGCGTCAAATTTGCCATACATATTTTCAGTCCATCAAATATCAAACATCAAATCAGCGTAATGCAATCAATGACCATACCTGAATTAATTGTAGGTTTCTTCAAAATGATATTCTACTCATTTTACTACTCCGGTTTTGGAGTGTCGCTAATAATCAAGTACATATTTAACATATTAATGTCACTGATGCGCGGACCAGCCGAAGAGGTGGTTGAACAAGCACCGGTCGAAGAGAAAATAGTTCGTGCCCTGCCGACACTGCCGCCCGAAGAACCGGCCGGCACTGTGTCTGCCTTCGGTGTGGACATAAGCAAAGAAGAAAATGGGCAATACAAAATGGCACCACATGAATCCTCGCAACCAAGTCCGACATCGTCAATAGAAGAAACGGGCGAATCAAGTCCGGAAGAAGGTGGCGGTACTATGGAATCACTGCCCGAAGGTGAACAACAGGAACAACCGATGACACTGGTTGATTTGTTGGGTGGTGAAGCGGCTAAACGTGCCGATCAGGAACGATCCGATGCCCAGAAGGTGCAGGAAGCTGCAATGGCTACCATTGAAGCGGAAGCTAGAAAATCATCACAAACATCCACAGAACCGGCGGCCGTAACACAAATTGATTTCTCTCAGTATGCCCATCGGGTGGTTAGTTTTTTGGCGAGAAATTTCTACAATCTCAAATATGTCGCTTTGGTGTTGGCTTTCTGTATCAATTTTATGCTCCTGTTCTACAAAGTTAACGTTTTTGGTGAAGATGCCGAAGGTGGTGATGAAGATGATTTGCTTGGTTTTGGTTCAGGTTCGGGCAGTGGATTTAGCGGTTCAGGATCGGGCAGTGGTGACGGTGAAGATGGCGAAGATGATGAACCACTGGAAATGGTTATTGTCGACGAAGATTTCTTCTATATGGAACATGTTCTAAGATTGGCTGCATTTTTGCATAGTACATGTTCGTTGGCCATGCTAATCGCCTACTATCATCTCAAGGTGCCGCTGGCTATTTTCAAGCGGGAAAAAGAAATTGCACGTCGTTTGGAATTTGATGGATTGTTTATTGCCGAACAGCCGGAAGACGATGACATTAAATCACATTGGGACAAATTGGTGATATCGGCAAAAAGCTTTCCGGTCAATTATTGGGATAAATTTGTGAAGAAAAAAGTCCGACAGAAGTACAGTGAAACCTATGAATTTGAATCAATCTCAAATTTGCTGGGTATGGAAAAGAGTGCATTTACCGCTCAGGAAAATGAGGGCAGTGGATTGGTCCAGTATATTGTGAACATCGATTGGAGGTATCAAGTATGGAAGGCGGGCGTTACAATTACTGACAATGCATTCTTATACGCGTTGTGGTATTTTACCTTCTCCGTATTGGGCAATTTTAATAATTTCTTCTTTGCCGCCCATCTTCTAGATGTCGCTGTTGGTTTTAAGACACTACGAACGATCTTGCAATCGGTAACGCACAACGGCAAACAACTGATATTGACGGTGATGTTGTTAACAATTATCGTGTACATTTACACCGTAATAGCGTTCAATTTCTTCCGTAAGTTTTACATACAGGAAGAGGACGAAGAAGTCGATAAAAAATGCCATGACATGTTGACGTGCTTTGTCTTCCACTTGTACAAAGGTGTTCGAGCTGGCGGTGGTATTGGTGATGAAATTGGCGATCCCGTCGGTGATGACTACGAAGTCTATCGGATAATATTCGATATTACATTTTTCTTCTTTGTCATTGTCATTCTGTTGGCCATCATTCAAGGTTTGATTATCGATGCGTTCGGTGAACTTCGTGATCAATTGGAATCGGTCAAAGAGGACATGGAATCAAATTGTTTCATATGTGGCATTGGCAAAGATTACTTTGATAAAGTGCCGCATGGCTTCGATACGCACGTCCAGCAAGAACATAATTTGGCCAATTACATGTTCTTCCTGATGCACTTAATTAATAAACCGGACACCGAGTATACCGGGCAGGAAACGTACGTATGGAATATGTATCAGCAACGATGTTGGGACTTCTTTCCGGTGGGTGATTGCTTTAGAAAACAATACGAAGATGAGCTGGGCGGTGGTGGGGGTGGTTAAGGTTTATGGCAAAACAAAAAATTATAGTAGAATTTTTTATGGAACTTTTTAAAAAAAAACTTTTTACGATCAATTCTTTTTTTTTCATTATTTTTTAATTTTTTATTTAGTATTTTTAATGATAATATATTTAAGATAAATAAAAACGTCGGGTTGTTGTACAGTTTTAATTCGGTGTTTTTTTTTATTAAAAAAAACACATTTTTGGCAATTTTTTTTTTTTTAAAATTTGGATTGTGATATGACAAACAAAAACCATTAAAAAATTCAATTGAGTAGAATTTTAAAAATAAAAATTTAAAAAAAAAGAATTCTATTACTGATTAGATAAAAAAACAATCAAAAATAATTTGACCTCTCTTAATATTAAAAATAATTCAAAATTTACCTAAAAAAAAAAAATACGCGTAAAAATATAGTTCAATTTAACCAACATTTTGTATTTTTAATCATCCTTTCGAATTTATAAATGAAAATAAAAATGTTTCAATGAATACTATTTTAAAAATTTACGACATTTTTTAAATAATACATCGTCTTGTGCAATTAAAAACAAAAACAAACAAAAACTGCTTACATATTGTGATTGTGATCGAATGCCTTTTTGATAAAAATTCAAAAACAAAAACAAATTTTTCTTGTTAAAAAACTAAAAAAAAAAAAACACTTAAAAAATATCTACCATAAATATAGGCTCGACTATGTATTACTATTTTACCTTACGGAGTTAAATAAATTGTATTTCAAACATTAAATAATGTCTTATTCAATTGTCTCTAGACTCTAGACTAGATGTCTAGATTTACCAATTTCAGGCTACTAATGCGAAAAAGCACCAGTCACTTTGGAATTATCCAGAAACAAGACGGAAAGCAATATAAATGCCTGACACCGAACTGACGCAAATATTGTCGGCGTCAATGTATTATTACGTAACTACAAAAAATCAAAATTTGTGTTTTTTTTTATTATTCGGGTAGGTATTTCTGACTCCCACAATTTGACTATTGAAGAAATTCAAAGAATTTTATTCATTAATGAATTTTATTCAGAAATGTTGTATTAATTGGAAACCGTTTGATCTTGACACAACTGTAACGATATGTTTGATGATCGATTCTCATTGAAAACATTGGACATCAGTTTTCCTCTGGTAAGATGAGTGGTCTGAAAAAAAGAGCTCCAAAAAGCTATTAAAACGCCCAGCTAGGAATTAAATTTTTCGAATTCTATAAATCACATGATGAAGAGTAACAAGCTCACTGATAGATAATGCTAATGTTGATGATCCGAAGATAAGCAAAGACAAAGATTTATCGTCCTTAGCGACTTTGTGGGAAAGTTAAACTGACTTACAAGTTTTTAGTCGCCCCTCACTGAAACAGCTATAAAGTTACATGACGACCCAAAATTTCAGAGACGCCGGCTAGTTTTGGATCTCAGACGTTTGGAATTTTTTCAAACAAAAGTAAAACTACAAAAATGTCTTATATTACTTAATTACTTACCTGAATATTTTAATTAAATCAACAAACTAAAGATCGGCATTAAAACTGTTGAATTATATTTATCAAAATAACTTATGGATGATGAAGTAACTGGGTATATTATATTTAAATTTCGAATAACTATGTATAAATACTGCAAAGTCCACTCATGCTCAACTTGGAATATGAAAATATGTATAACATAACGACAATCTTATACAATACAAATTCAATACATCATTGTTATGTGACACTTCATGCGTGATGTACAATGTAATCCGTCCTGTATGTATTATATTGTCTAAGATAAAAAGAAATACTACATATTTCTATAATAGGTGCGTTTTCGTGGGATTCGTAGACTGAGTTTGGTGTTACGATCGACCGATTTTATTTTTTTTACGTTGGT
>JANSTT010007990.1:0-26722 GCA_026745375.1 Platyura marginata | reverse complement strand
AGAATAGAAAATGTTGTTATGGCTTGTACTTACGGTAGCAATATTGTTGTTAACATTACCGGAATAGCCCTGATTATCTCATCGACTGCAATGTTAAAAATGTATACAAACAACCTCATAACTCGAAAACATGAAAATGTAGATAGTGACTTTTTGTTCTACATAGACGATATCTTCTAAGTGTTATAATAATTATTTTACTGTTGAAAAAATTACTTACCATTTTAATTTTCAGTAATCAATCTTTATTAATCAATAAATTAATTAATTAATAATTAGCTAAAAAAACCAATCAAAAACAATTAATCCATTAAAACAATAATAATAGTTGAGAGTATTTCATTATCTTCAAGTTTATAATTGGTCTGCAAAAAAATATCAAAAGGCCATTTGCGATAACCTAAATATAAATTTGACTTAGTGTTACATAATCCCATATCTCTTAAGAATATCGAATTATCATCAAAGTAATTAGAAGACGACAAAGATTTCAGGAAATCTCATTTTTTTCATTAAATATATTTTCGAAAAATAATTTGAATAATAATGAAAAATTTTAACAAAAAAAAATATTATTTCAGAATCAGCAGATCTACTTGAAAATGGCATGGAACGGCAATCCAACTCCATCAAAGTAAAAAATAAATAATTTAATTCGATTTACATTAGGAGATCTACATAACTCCTTAAGTTATTGAAATTTATTGTTCTAATTTTTCTATTACAGGGTGTTTCTGTTTTTAGTACTTATGTGATACGGCGATTATGTGTAGAAACTACTGGGTCGATTTAAATAAGTTTTAGTTGATTTGAACAAGTTAAGTTGTAGTGTAAATTTTAAAAACTCATAACCTCGCAACTTCTAGGCCGATTTTGATGAGTTTGGGCTTATTGTTGAGGGAAATGGAAAAGCTTTTTCGTAGAAACTTAATGCAGTTAACTTGTGGAATGTTTTCACTGTTAAAAATTAAGTTAAAATATAAAAATTTTAAAAAAATCGAATTGTACATCAAAAAAAAAATATTTTTGAAATTTTTTTTGAACTTTAATTTATCTTGTGAAAGAAATTTTGGAGTTACGTATTTGGAAGATATAAAAATTTTTACTATTTAATGTTTATAAAAAATTGTATTGTTTCAAAATATTACTCGTAAATCTAATTCAATAATTATTATAAATTGATCCAGTAATTTCTGCAAATCTACAATTCTAGTCCAATATTCCCTATATATTATTTTGTAAAAATCGCATCAAAAAGTTTCTAATGCAGTAATTAGTTTTTCCGAAATGTAAAAATTAGTGTTACCGAAATCATATAAATGAAGGAGAAATGGAGTTATAATTTCTACTTACTGATATATAAATCATCTTCTTGTAATTAAATTAACTAAATCAAAATCATGCTCAAAGCTATTTCAACAGAAAGGAATTTGTGCGAAAACATTTAACATTTTCCTGTCTAAAATAGTCAGTCTTAATCAACAGTTTACATCTTCTATTTCATTTTGAGGCTAATGCTGATGATTATCATCCCTAATTTAATTCTTATTTATATACATATGTTATGTATGTATGTATGTACTTATATACATTCTACACGGGATGAAGATATGAAATCCTATGTTAACACCTTGTCGACATTTATTACCCTTGCTAAACATTAATTATTCGGTTTTTTTTTCTTTCTTTTTTTGTTCTTATAATTTTCTCGATAAAAATACAAAAACTTCATTTAGATTACGACACATTACGACATCACACGACGTGTGGACAATTACGCACCATATTTATTACCTTACATATATTACAGACATATTTGTATAGTGGTACAACAGGCATGTGTGATTACATTAAATGGGTGAATATATTAATTACAGGTAATTAAGGGAGATGGTAAAATTGATGAGACCACCAAATATGGAGCCAATAAATTAAATGAATTTATCGAGGTTGATCGACCACAGAAAATTGTTGGTAAGTCTCTAACCGTAATGACATTACGTACAACTAACACTACCTAATTTACATACCTCTCTATAATATCTACTCGATCTACTATAGACAATACAATGGAAGCAGTTGAACGAGATGAGAAGATTGCAAAATTGGCCCAAAATCTAGCGACGGACATATATTTTGATGAGTTATATCCGCAAAGTATCAGTGATGAACAAACTGGCCACATACAAAAGAGAGCTGCTGCCAATGACAGTTCCGAAGAATACAAATTACTTATATTTGGTTGATTATGAAATGTTTATTGTTGTTGTACATGTACATGTCTTGTATGTACATACATACTTATGTACATAAATTAAATTTTAAAAAATCATTACTCTTTCTCTCTATCTCTCTCTATCTCTCTCTATATCTCTCTCTATCTCTCTATCTATCTCTCTCTATCTCTATCTCTATCTCTCTCTCTATCTCTATCTATCTCTCTATCTCTCTGTAATTCCTTCCTTACCAGATCGCCATTTTGTTCTAATCCCATTTATCTGGCTTAGGGTTAATTTTTTCCAAAAAATTTATTTGGCAAAAAATGTTGTAAATTTAAAATAATTTAAAAGTACAAAGTTTCAAAATCACATTATATTAAGAAAGTTCAAAATTGTGTCGAAAATACGGTCAAAATATTCGGTGGACACCCTAATTTTTTTTTTAAATATTTCCTCGCCACTGCAATCATCGGCCACGCCTACTCTGACCTCTTTATAAATATTGATAGTAATTTTTAATGTTTATTGTTAATTAATTATTTATAATTAAATAATTTCAATAATTTGTTTTTCAATCCACCCTAACAATAGAACAGCCATACCTTCAGTTTTGTACGTTTAAATTAAATTCTATTAAAATAAATGGCCATAATAAAAATGTCCTATTAAGAGGATGTTACACGATATATGGCTGCATTATTAATATTATGTCGATCGATTACCTACATACACACAATATTAATTTATTGGAATTACTCAGGCATTCCCGATTTGTAATAATCGGTTTAACGGGATTGGGATATGCAACTGCCAAAACTAAAAAAACAAAAACCAATTTACGGGATCACGCTTTAAAGTTCCTTTTTTGTTTTCGATTTCAATTTTATATTAAAAAAAAAAATTCTCTAGGGAAATATGATTCAGGTGTGGGAAAATTCTTCTAATTTATGTTTTCATTATAGACTCCTACTACCAACTCCAATATCTACACCAGGCTGGCGGCTGCGTTGAAATTATTTGAAAGTAACTTTTCACTGTAGTCGACCGTGCCGTCGCTTCGAGGTAAAACTAACATATTTTCAACGTAATTTAAGTTCGATAAGTTTTGAACGTATATGAAATCGGAAAAAGTTTTTCCATGTTCGATGTTTGTTCGATGTTTGCTCAATGTTTGTTTAATGCCAGTGTAAGCAATTGAAATGGTCGTAGTGATATTTGCGTATAGAGAATCAAAATCAATTAAAAGTATTGTATTGAACAAAATTTATAATTAATATGTAAATATAAGGTAAACTTTATTAACAAATACCTATTTGACTGCAATGGAGTGGCGATTCTGTCAACGGTTCGTGTCGTTCACTGAATGCATGTCGAAATGAATAAAATTAATTTTTTGCGCCATAAATACAAGAGCAGCCATTACCCGTGCCGTAGCCATTATTTCTATTTTTCTTATAAAGCGGTAAATACACGCTGAGTCTGTACCTTTTTTTTAATAGCAGTAAAAAATTTAAATCGTTGGTAAGATAGGTGGATTCTTCCCGATTAAAGAAAAGAAAAATGAAAAAAAATATGGGAAGAAATGATGTCATGTTTGGTTTTGGGTGTTGGGTGTCGATTTTGTTGTTGTTTTTGTATTAAGTTTAAAATATACAAGGTGGATGTTCAAAAAGTCATAGAATCCTATCGGTTTATTATCCCTTATCCCAAATCATATCATAGATAATGTACATTTATTAGCATCATTTTGAAAAATTTGTAAAATAAATTTCCGTAAAATATTCCACTAATATTTTATGGAGTTCGTAAATTCTTTCCGGTATATTGAAACATCAAATCCATAAATGTTTAAAGGTTTCTGCTAAATTTCCCATAGGAAGACAAATACAATCATTATCTATATCAACTATTACATAGACTACATAGATGTGTGTCCTTTTCCCGGAAAAAAACAGACCCTTTATATTCCAATAAATTTTCCACATATTTACTTCGTCCTTTTTATGGTTCGCAAAACATTCCAATTTATAGTTTTACAGTAGATACAATACACACACACACACACACTCACACACGCACATACACACATCCAAACATATGGATATCTTATTACTCGTAAGTAAGACTTACTCGATGATTATATGGTTAGTAATAACACCTCTTAGATAGGTTATACATACTATAGTTTACTACGTACATAACATATAGATGCCAAGCGACTTATGGTGTAATCTTAGTGGGCCCAAGCCCAATGACATTTTCTTGAAAGTATAGGAAAGGAACGCATAATAAGAAAATAGCTCCGCTAGGTGCTATTTGTGTATTCAGGCCATCAAACCTAAGCAACGGAAAATCGAGAATGAACAATTTGGGAATTATTATGAATGTGTGTGTGTGTGTGTGTATATATATAAAAAAAAAGGCAACGCTTATGGGATAGCTCCTCGTCGTCGAGATATAGTATGAAGAACTTGGTTGTCGTACACCATTAAAGTTTGTGCTTATGGAACAAAAGTCATCTAATAAATGAACTTATTTCGGAATTTTAACTTTATATTTGAATCATTAAATTAAGGAGTTTATCCTTTTATTGGCAAAATGAGGTAATTTAGGATTTTATAGTCTACGTGTTTTAATATAAAAACAAACAAAAAACCAAGTAAATTAAAATAAAAATTCAACACATTTTGGGTTTAAAATGGCATTATTCCCTGGATTCATTCTACAACAGATTTGAATATAGCCATCATGATATGTACGATAAACGTGGTTCGACGATAAAGCAACATCTTAAATAAGCGTTTACGGGCTATTTTAAAAATCTCTACAAATCTGGTTATATTGGAATTAGAATAAACTGCCTTTTAAACCGGAAACAGCACCAATACCAATCAAATGGTTGTGCCACAACAAACAATTAGAAGCGATTCATGAAAAAAGGAAATTTTTTGATCTTCTGCAATAGCTCGCTCGCTATGCAACTAAACAAAATAGATAGGAATGAATTATTCGTAAATATAAATTTGAAAATATTTTTTTAGCATCTTTACTGCCAATGGTCTCTAAACTCTAAACGATAGACTAAACTGAAGCGCCAACAGGACCGATGGAGCCTCTGGAGAATAGTCACCTGGAAGATATTTTATACTCAGGAATAATAAAAAAAAAAAATTAAAACTTGTTAATAAAATATAAATGAAAGAAAAAATGCTTTTCTAATAAATGGGAGAAACCATAGCCTACTATATAACAGCCTGAGCGATACCCGCCCCTTTCGTTTGCTTTAGTGTGCGTATATTAAAAAAAATTAAAATACACGATGGAAGCATGTTTAAATCGAAAAAATAAAAATATTTGGATCAGGAGTTCATAAGTTACAGCAGGTATCGAAACCCAGAGATGGCGCTGCATGTACCGTTTTGAAAATAAATTTTTTAAAATTCGTATTTTAGGAGATATTTTCATGAAAATTTGTATCTATGGGTTTTAGGGGATGGTTGTTTCATTGGCGCTATCAGTTTTTCGATATTGATGCATCTTGTAGATCTTTACCTGAAATGATGATTTTCGATGATCTTCAACTGAAATTCATAAATGCAAAACAAAAAACGAACTTTTAAGTTTCTCTCATTTATTAAAAGAATTTTTATTTACATTTGATTAAGAAAACTAGTATTTAATTTTATTATTCTTACATAGATCATCCATCGTTCAATTTTGGATCCACCAGAGGGTCCATTAGTCAATCCTGTTAGTACTCCAGATATTTCTGAGTTTAAAGTTTAGACCAGTGTTAGATATGCTAGAAAAATAATTTTAAATTAATTTCAAATAGGTATGCATGTCCGTCCGTGATTAAAATTCCGGCTAAACGGTCGAAGCCAGAGCGCTCAAATTTTTACAGTTTATTAAGTACTCCTAGAGTACTCTCTCGCTCTCTGTTGTTTTTGGACTAAACCGAACAAGGTATAGGTATAGGAGAGATGCGAACTAAAATGTTACTGTATGTACTTATTTTTGATAAAATAATTCTTTACCTGAAACATCCATTGATTATTGTTCGGAGAACAATTCTTTCCCAGTTAGCTGCTTCGAATATCTAGAAGAAAAAAATATTTGGCCGACCGTCCGTCGATATAGTGAAACATTTCCATGGAAAACTATCAGTACCATACCTATCAGTAAAGGATTTTTTAAAAATCGAGAGATTGGAAAATAACCTTGAGACTCTCTGCTATTAGAAAAAGTTTATTTGCGATAATTTGGGTTGGACATTTCGATAAAGAACAGCTTTATGGACATGATGCTATAGGATAGGACATGATGGTTATCTGTAAAAAATTATTTTTAAATCGGATATAGATTCACGCTTTGCCGGCACTCTTCACTAGCGACTAGCACCTCTGGTGGTAAAAGTTCAACTCTCGTTTTTGGTATCTCCTCTCATATTTTCTAAATGACACAACAACCCCATCTACTTGTGAAACATCTTTGCGGTCTTGTCTCTTATTTGACAAAACAAACGTCATTCTGGGTGTTGTTAAAAAAATAGTATCGCTCCGATAGAGCATCTTTATTTACTGCATAAAAAATATTAAAACCCAGTATTTATTTATAGTAATGGCTGATTTAAATGGTTAAGAAAATAATACTTTATATAAATACCGTAAATGTAACTGTTATATTGTAGCACAACAAACAATAGTTAAAACCATTGAGGACATAACCCCAATCCCATCCGAAGATGATCAGAAACCAGTTAAAATCGAAGATGTAATTAATCTTGATCCCGACTGTACTGAACTGGACTTGAATCATGAACGAATTAAAAAAATTGAGAAACTAGAACCGTTGATTTATCTAGAAAGGTTGGTAGCTCTGCAATATCTATCTGCATAATGGTGCAATGTGCAAAAAACCTAGCATTGATTTTATCTATTAATCCAGTTTTATTCTATTTTTAGATTGTATATGCGATGGAATTTAATAAATAAAATTGAAAATTTGGACCAATTAACAAAACTGAGGGAACTCGAGTTCTATGACAATCAAATCACAGACATTGAAAATCTTGATACACTAATCAACTTGGAGTAAGATTTATTGTTGATAATAATAATAATAATAATAATTCTAAATAAACATTATTCAATTCCAGAATACTGGATATAAGCTTCAATCGTCTAAAAGAAATTAAGAATCTGGAACAAATGACCAATATACAAAAATTATTTTTATGTGCCAATAAAATACATAAAATCCAAAATATATCCAGTCTAACCTGTCTAACTACCCTTGAACTGGGCGATAATAAAATTCGCGTAAGTACACCTGCATAGCATTTAATCAAATAACCAAGATACTGAATCCTTTACAGACCATCGAGAATTTAGAATCGCTCACCAATTTGACACATTTGTATTTGGGCAAAAATAAAATCACCAAATTGGAAAATCTTGATAAGCTTGTGAATCTACAGTGTCTGGCCGTACAGGCAAATCGTATTGTGAAAATAGAAAATTTGGAAAATCTGGTAAATTTAACCGATTTGTATATATCGGAAAATGGCATTGAAGAAATTGAGAATCTAGAACAAAATACGAAGCTGGAAACATTGGATTTGGCAAAAAATCAACTCAGCTCGATTAATAATATTTCACATTTGTCCGATCTCTCAGAATTTTGGGTAATTATCCGATAATATATTAGTTTTTCATTTTCTAATTAATTCTATGTTTCAGGTTAATGGAAACAAAATTTCCGATTGGCGGGACATCGATAAGCTTAAGTCGAATACCCAACTGGAAACGGTATATTTTGAACATAATCCCATTGCAACAGATATTCAATACCGGTCAAAGTTGAAATTTGCCCTACCTTGGTTGCAGCAAATTGATGCGACAATGTGTAGATAAAGAGGATAATTGGCCGAAACTTTTTTTTCGAAGACTAACAAAATTTTTGTGATTTTCTATTAACTTAAATGTGAGATAAAAAAATAATAAATAACCTTTGGGAAAAAAAATCGAATTTTCATTCAAAAAATGCGCCAAAATATTCATTTACCATTTTGTACTTAGAAAAATCTAAATTGAACATGCCCGAACAAAACGATCATCACATATTGTAAACCACGTCCCGCGCGTATAAATTAAACGTCAAAAAGTTATTGACAAATTTTCGTTTCTATACTTACCCAGCTATTTTTGTTTATTTAAAAAAAAGAAATAGTAAAAAAAATGGCCAATTCCGAAGTGTCCCAAGTTATGTCACTGCCACTGCCACCGGCCCAATACATAAATGCGTTCAGCGATGAAAACCTCCGAAAAAATCGTATGCCAAGGCAGCCACCACCAATTTTCGACACATACTCAATGTTCGGGAACACATTCAACAATGAGGACATGATCCGCTCATTGGAGAGTCAAGGATACAAACGATTAATTCCGCAACACTTTGATCGACGCAAAGAATTGAAAAAACTAAATCACTCGCTGTTCGCCAATTTTCTCGATTTAATCGATTTGCTGGTCCACTTTCCGGACAGTCCTCGACGGGCGGAAAAAATTGAAGATCTCAGTCTGTTGTTTGTTCATATTCATCATTTGTTGAATGAATTTCGTCCGCATCAAGCACGTGAAACATTGCGAGTATTGATGGAAATGCAAAAACGAACACGAATTGAGACGGCCCGACGGTTCCAGAAACATTTGGAGAAAGTAAGAGATCTCGTTAAAACTGCGTTCAGTTCGTTGCCGGACGTTACGGATATGGACAATAAACTGTTGGTTCCATTTGAGTTGATCAACGAAGAGAAAGATATTCAGGGTTGTGATGTCAATGGAGACGGATGCCATCCATTGGACCGATTAATGTGCAGTATTGTGGATGATATGTAAACTCAATTGATGTTTCTAGTTTTTAGTTTGTATTTTCTATGTATTTCTTGTACTGTTGGGAGTGTTTTTCGATAAATTAAACCCAAATATTGCCAAGAATAAATCTTATTTTATTGGGGGCAAAAAGAGCCTTAGAAATAGCATAAAAAATGAAAGATCAAAACGTGCACGGATTATTTACTTTTTGGTTACAATAACCACAGCCGAAGGTACTAAACCTAATACGTCAAGGGGTTTCTCGTAGTCTTCATCCGTAAATACTTTTCGGGGAAACGAAGTCATCAATGCAAATGGAATATCCGAAGTTTGTTTCAATTGAATGAACAACCGAACAGCCGAAAGAGATTCCTTGACATCAAAAGTCTCTGTCAATGTACTGCCGTCCTGTAGACGAATTTGGATTTTTGTATTGGAATAATTCGTCGGTGATTTATTATTGACCGGCTTGGGCTGCTGAACTGGTTGAACAACCGTAGATGTGGGTACTGCTTGACCCATTTCACTAAAACAACAAGAAACGTTTTCAAACAAAAAAATTCACCCAAAAATGCCAAACTTACACTGCCATACGTGCCTTTCGTGCCGCCTTATCAGCCTCAATCTGGGCGCGTACCCGATCGCGAGCCGCTTTCTCTTCCAATTTCTCTTTTTTCCGTTGTTCCACAATTTTCTGCATTTCCATATCTTCCATTCTTCGTCGAGCCTCTGACATATCTTTGCCCGATTTGATACGTAACTTTTCCTGTTCCAATTCCACCAATTTCTCCTTTTCCTCACGTTCGAGTCGTTTCAATTTTAGTTTCTCCTCCAACTTGACCAATTGGTCACGTTTCTCCTCTTCGGTCAACGGTTTCTTTTCCTCCGTTGATTCAGAGAAATTGCTGTGCCCCGATTTGGAGGCATGAAATTCAATTTCTAATTGTGTTTTAAACAGGCGATCGCAATCGTTGCACTTAAACGATTTGGCGATGGTCCCATCGTCACTTTGTGATGCTGCATTGTCATCCGATGCAGAAGCCTCATCTGTGCCGGCAGTGGGCTCTTTCAGTACAAGCGTCGGTGATGTTTGATCATTGCCAGATGTTGGATCGGCGGTCGCAATTGCCTCTGTGGGTGGAATTATTTCATCAGCATGGGCCAGCAACCATTCCATGGCTGGTTCCACACCTTTATTGTTAGTAATTTGCAGAGCTCGAGAACTGTGAATATTGTCAAAACATAACCTTTGTTCGATTGGCTAAAATATATTTCATTTTATTGATACGTACGCTCTTTCTTCGGAAAATCCCATGTCGGTGAGTGTTTTTAGATCGGACATATTTTCTAATTACTAATTACAATTTATTATAAATAGAAATATTAATGAATTTTGGAATTTCGATGATCGGCAACTTTTAAGTATTAAAGTTTTTTGTTTTCTCTCACCTCCCTCAATAAAAACACACACAACTACACAAATAAGAATGTGCAATATCCGTGTATCCGTTACCCTTACCGATTACCGTAATGTTACCGATACCAAATACCCGTACAACGAATATTAAAAGTATAAAAAATTCTGAATGACAAGAGAATGTAAGAGAGAAAATGACAATGACGTCATTTGAAAAAATGTCAAAAATTCTTAAAGGATATTTTTCGTAGGTCACGTGTTTTGGGAATAAATTACAGGGTCTGCACAAAAATATTTGCGAGCTGTCATAAAAATAAATAAAAATATGGCGGTAAGTTTGAATATAGAGAATTTTTTAATCTCGGTAGAATTGTAATATTTTGAAACTACGATGCCTTTCCGGGACTGAAACAACTAAATTTATAAAAGAAAAAAATTAATAAAAGTAATTACTTTTCGAAGTCTGCGTTGTGTACAGCCTTATGAATGGAGCAGTACTTTTAATAGAATTCAATACTGAGTGCTTAACTAATTGCTATATGATGTTCCACAATTGAATTGTTCAATTGCTAATTTCAATACTACCACTAAGTCGACAAAATTAAAGATTAAATGTCTCACTTCTAAGTTCCAATTAATTTCCGATAAATTACGTAATGTGTTTTCCTTTCACAAGGGGCTCTCGCAGACCATTCTATTAAATACCAATTGTTTTGATGACATCTTATAGAATAATCCCTTTTTCTGATGCAAATTCAGTCCTTGCTAGCAGAACGATTTTACTTTCGCCCTTATTAGTGAATCATAGACACGCGACTAGACTTTAAACCATGTAGGATGTATTTTTAAGTTTTTTTTTCTCACATTGGCCCAATATGATTAAGCTGATGATTAAGATTAAGAATACATGGACCCAAAATAATGCTTTGCACTCGTTTCGTTGGGTTTACACGAAAAACATTAACTGCAAATTTACTTTTGTTTTTTTTTTTTTAAGTAAAATATATTTAAATACATTTTCTTAAACATTAGTAATTTGACGACGTCCAATTATAATAGCGCATAGTTCGTAATTAAAAAATGAAATAAAACATAATCCTTTTTGTCTTTCTGGATATTATGTTGATTAGGGTGCCCTGTACAATGTTCCAAATCTTATTTTTTCTTAAATTGTTCCTTTGTATAGTACTGACGACATGTTGACGATGTTTTAAGATGCTTGTTCAGTATATATTTGCTTTGAAATCCTAAATTGCATGAATTACATTTGTGTCTAATGTGATCCATTATATGATCACTCAGTGCACCGGCATTCTCAAACAGCCGTCCACATTCTTCACATTGTTTCATCAACAAATGTACATTTTCTATGTGTCGTTTGCAACGTTTTTTTAAATTAAAGAACTTCTGACAAATTCCACATTTATACTTACCTTGACCGATCACTTCCAAATAGCCGATTACTTCCTTATCTGCGGACGTTGAGAATTCTTTGGGATTTTTTTCGATAATTTCACTTATGTGATAGGTAACTTGATGGCCATTTTCAATGGCAATCACTAAATATTCAAATCCTTTTTGGTATTTGGATGATGTATCATCTTTAGTTTGATGGATAAATGTATTTTGTACGTGTACGGCGTCCAACATTTGTTCGAAATCTGTTTGATTATCGGATGTTTCCATTGTTTTCGTTTTGTTTTGGTTTTTTTTGGGTACTTCAGCTTCAGTTATCTATTCTGTTCGGTAATTACTTAATTATTATGAAATACATTTTGAAATTTTTAATTTATTTGTAGTTTTATTGCAAATTGACAAATTGACTAGTCGTTGAACGAAAAATGACATATTTGTTTGACAGTAAGAAAGAAAAAAAAAATGCCGAGTGAAGTTGGCCTCGATTATTCACTGCGCAGAGTGCAGCTATAGCTTTGAGAATGTAATCAAAGGAGTGTGCACCGTATATCAACCATGAAATAAAATACGTACATGTCGGTTGAAGCAGTATTGAAGGATGAAAATTCGCCATTTTCAGTTTTTTTGAATTATGCGCCTATGTTTTTTTTCCTCGTTTTTGTTATTTGATTTTTATTTAATTTTGAACTGTTGTGATGAATTATTACAATAATTTATAAATTTGTAGATTTTCAATAAAAGGAAATCTAGAAGATAAAGCATTGATTGACTATTTACTAGGGTACTGATACAATTTTTAAGCTATACAGAATCATTTTGTATTAATTATTAAAGCTATTTGTGCATATAATCCCCCAATTAAAATGTTCTGCCTTTGCACAACGTGTTAAGCATTCTCTCTTATAAGAGAAATAACAGCAGCCATCTTTCAGCTTGCACTTTTTCGTGCTTTTTCTATCATTTGTTATGTCCTCTGTTATATTATTGTCTAAGTCTTCACTGATAATAATCGAGAAACTGGTATGAAACTCGACATTTCCCTAATTTTAGTTGACAAATCGGTATGCGTTTGCTGTTCTTGTCGGAAAAACCACACCCACTCTTAAAAGGTGCTAGAGTTCCTCGGCCATTTTGTTTTATTATTTATTATAATGATATTCTTCCTTCATCCTTCCATATAAAGGAGGAGGGGCCTATACAATTTATTTTAAAAATGACGGAGCCAAACAATTTTTCTGTCGCCATATTCAATAAAATACAAAATAATTTTAAATTAAAAACTGAATAACAAATTAAATATATTATTTAATTTAGACATTAAAACATAAAAAATAAAATAAGTCGTCTTTCGACACCTTTTAATTTGCTGTAGGTACAAATTTTCGTTCTATATATGATGCGATGATTGATTGCTTTTGTTTAGATGTTTAGAAGTTAGATAGAAAAATACAAATTCTTGAATGTGTTCGAAGGTTTGGAGTGAAGTTAATGCTGCCGAATTACATTTACGAAAAGAAAATGAAAATAAATAACAAAAGGAATATATACTACCAAATAGACTAGACAAACAAAGCCACAAAAAATAGGAAATGTATACATCTGAAAGGCCGTGCCCTCCCCTTTAAAGAACACCAAATTTATTCTTCGCCACTTTCTTCGTCCGTCACAACTTGTCCAATTGTTATTAAACGTTCTCGATATTTGGTGATTTTAGCTTCCTAATAATGGGCAAAACAAAAATTACGCCATCGAAATGTCTATGGATCAAACAAAATTACCTGGTCGGTTAAAAGCTCCAATAAATCTTCTTGATCCTTTCGCATACGTCCCACTTCCGTTAGATTTAAACTTCGTTCCGTCATTTCGAGAGCTTCATTTAATTTCGAATTTAATAAATCAACTTCCTGTATTAGTCTCCGGTTTTCGGCTTCATAGTGACTAATTTGAATACTTTGGTTTGCACTAATACTTTCGGATTTAATTCCGTTTGCCGTTGCTGACTGTTGTTGTTGTTGTTGTTGTTGGACCGACGATGAATTTGTTGTGGCCGATAATTGAGCTTTCAACAATATATTCTGATCAAATAGCTGAGAATTCGTCTGTTGCGCTTCGGCCAACTGTCGCTTTAAGCTGTCCATATCATCGGCGGTATGTTTAAGTGAATCTTGTAGCGTTTGAAGTTTATAGTCTTGTTCTCTGATTATGTCTTTGTATTGGCCAACCAATCCGGATGCCTCCTGGCTTAACGTCAGTTCGGTAATGTTGGTTTCGTGACCAATTCCATTAACTGTTTTAACGATTATTGCTGAAAAGAAATAGAATTTTTCGAACAAACAGCAGATCCATAAGTAGATGAAGTGAAAAAATATGAAATAGATTGAACTCGATAGATGACTAGAAAATTTCGAAAATACTCACCCTCCAAAGCTTTGAACAATTTACAAAACTCATAGTCCATCAATAGTTCCAAAGAATTTTTCACAAAAATCTGCGGTCGTTTGGCCGCTTTACTGTATCCCTCATGTTTCGATACTTCGCCCAATTTTTTACTGTACGTTTCCAAACCAATTCGTTTTACCAGCAATTGGCACAAATCATCACGACGATAATTCTGCACAGAATTATCATTAAACTGGATACAGATACCCATCAGAAATGCACATAATCCCTGAACCAAATATTCATTTTCATCATGTTCGTTGGCACTGATCTGCGCTATCAAGAACGCAATACTTCCGGGTGTCGATAAAAATGCTTTAACGGCCAATTGACAGTGACACTGCCAAGTGCTCAACAGCATAAGAAGTCCAATTTTGCTTTGTATTTTTTGATTGCCCTGTTGAAGTAACGTTGTGCACTGCTGCAGCAGAGAAATTGGCGTACTTCCGACGCATGTGGCCAGTAGAACACGCAAAAGTTGTTCCTTTTGGGCCGGATTCTCGATTAATCCGTGCATCAGAGCTATGGACGAAAACCAATTTGTCAATGGATCTGTACTGAATAGGCCACCGCACAAAAGTTGACCGGCCGTCAGTGTTGATACCTCCGAACTTGATGGAAGCAACGTTTGCACCAAACTAGTCTGACCGATTTCGTTTCGGTAGAGGAAGCATTCGAAACAGTACAGTACGGCACACCGAAGGGATAATGGCTGTTTTTCGTTGACCATAGACATTAGAAGAACTACAATTGCAGGACGTGGCGGATTACTTGGTGCCATTACAGAACTTAAATATTCTTGATTGGTCATGTCACCACGTATCACTTCACCGACACTGTTTATTGTTTCCGATAGAATATCAGCGGGAACACCACTGCCCATCAATATATTGCACAATCCTTCCAGCAGACCACAACTTCGCATTGCTTTCTGACAGGCAGACACAATTAACTGTGAATTAATGGGAGATATTAGAGCCCTTGCAATTTGGAGCATATAGTGGATATTTGAGATTTTCTGCGGTGTTAGACCAGTCTCCTCTAAATCGGGTGGCATTAGGAACATGGGCGCCAATCGTTGAATATACGAGCCCTCTTTGAAAAATTGTTGATTGCTCGAATTATTTTTCAGTAAATTCAACATCAAAATGAGACAATCCTCGACAACGATGCCACCATCAGGACCACCTTCCTCTTTGATGACATCAAACAAACGATCGAAGGCATTTTCAAAGGCAACAATTTTCTGTATATTCGCATTGCCTTTGGTCAATTGAATCAACAATAGGAGAGTATCGTTTCGTATAACTTCTCGACTATCGCTCATCAAATCCATTAATTTCGACACGGCCATCGGACTAACTAGAACAATTTCCTGCATCTCCTTAGGTTTATTGGCCAACAAACAAGTGAATAACTTAATTGCAGGCCATCGTACTTTGAAATCAAATTCTTCTAGAAAATTAATGACCAGCCCCACATTGTCCGGTGTTTTGATAAACATTTCAGTAAATTGTTCGCCAACATTAACGGTAACAGTTGGATTATCAGCTTCCTCTTCAAATTGTTCCTGCGATGTAATATTACACAATGTATCGAGAGCATAGCCAATAATTTCACAATCAGCCTGATCCATTTGCAGTACTTGTACAAGTGCCGGCATTCCCTGGGCGCCCACCTCAATACGATATTTACGGGATAGAGCTTTAAGGGCACGACAAGCATCTCGACGATCCTCTAGTAGCGTTGAAGATGTAACCCGATCGACTAAACGTTCAACCTGAAAATTTCAAAATCAATTGTAGTTTGTCCTTAGCCTTGTGTAGCATCATAATAATTGGGTGACATAATACAATTTCTATTTTTGGAACTATATACATACTGTTTCGGCTCCGGATGGCTGTTCCCCAGGTTCGGGGGTGCCCAGTACCGTTTTTAAACCACTTTTTAGGAAATCCATTGCATTAAATTTGAAAAAAGTATTAAAAAACAGCGAAACTTAATTATATTTTGACATGGCATAACGTGTCACGTCACGGCAAAAGAAACTGACAAACTAAAACCTATTAATGTTCCGCAGTCGGACTTTGATGGGTTTTTTTTTCATAATCAAACTCGAATTCATGTCGATTTTTTTAGTTTTCCATTTCCATTTATGTTGAATTTATTTTATTCGCAGTATAGTTGGTTCAAATTAGACGGTGATTTACTGTAAAACTCGAGAGAGGACATGTAAACAGCAGTAAAATTATAGTGTTAGAACGAGAAGAAAAGCGTTTTATTTGGTGGACATCACTGGTTTAGCTTAATATTTCGATGTTTTTTTAAGTTTTTTATCAAAAATATTGCTGACTGATTGTTTATCTACCTTCTACCATATTATCGAATGCTATTATTTCGGAGTACCAAAATATCTCACATTCAATCCTATTACACAATAATTTTATAGTATTTTGGCCGAAAGCAGACGGAATTCATTATTATGGTTTTGACACACTTCACACGAGCAGCAGTTGGTGCTGCACTAAAAAAGCCCTTTCTTCAAAACATTGGGGCACTCTACAATGCTAAGTAAGAATACACTTTTTTTATATATATATATTTTAAGATTGTCGTTCCTTGAAACTGACCTATAATACTTGAAACCTATGGCAGTTAATTTAATCAAATAAAATTCAATTCATCCTCTGAGAATCCTTTATTTATACTCCATTATACCGGATGAACCGGGCAAAGGGTGATTTAGAATTAAAGTTAAATTTTTTTATTTTTTAGACAAGTTCGTGGAGCGGCAAAATGGCATCCGGATGCTGAATGGATGAGCCAATTCAGTGGACCAGTTATGTATCCAGATGAAATAACGTCACAATGGAAGATGCCACCGTATAATAGTAAGCTTTTTCTCTTTATCTTATATTAAGAGAATTTCTCTAAAGATTTATAACAAAACAAAAACATAAAACTTCTAGATTTCGATATGGTATGGAACAATAGAGATCTGATCTGATAATCTTGACATAACGGAACAGAATCAGAAATGATTGTAGGTTTCTGTAGCTAACATCTCCCTCTCCCAGACCCAATACCTAATTCTACCAAATGTTATCTAGACAATCAGAAGAGTGAATTGGCACATGCAAATCAAAGAATTTCTTTTTTCTGCAGGCCAATCCTGATAATGGAATGGATGATAATGGAAATTTTTATTCTGATAATTATTAAAGATTTCTACATTAAAATCATCAGAATTTCAAGAATATTTGTCAAATTCTAATAGTTCAAAATTTAACTCCACAACACATTAACTCTGTCCACCTTGTTTACTTAACAAATACAAACTCGTCCTGTTCCAAAAATAAATTTTTTATAGGCAAAATTGCACCGGTCGAAAAACAAGTGAAAAATTTATCATTAAATTTCGGACCACAACATCCAGCCGCTCACGGTGTACTTCGATTAGTTCTTGAATTAGATGGAGAGGTATTCGAATTAACGATAACAAATCCAATAAGAATTTATCTAGAAATTTCATCCATATTGGTTTGCTGCATCGTGGTACCGAAAAATTAATCGAATACAAAACGTACACGCAGGCCCTGCCATATTTTGATCGGTAAATTTCTAAATTTAAAACAATAGAAATGTTCATTCTAAAACATCGGACACACCAATTCGATTTTGTCATAGCTTGGACTATGTATCGATGATGTGCAACGAGCAATGCTATTCGTTGGCCGTTGAGAAGCTGCTCAACATTGACATTCCACTACGAGCCAAATATATTCGCAGTAAGTTATAAAAATTTAAATTTATCCATGGCAAATTAAATCCACGGCACCTTCATCTCAGCACTTTTTGCGGAGATTACCCGAATTTTAAATCACATAATGGCCGTTGGATGTCATGCCCTGGACGTTGGTGCTTTGACGCCGTTTTTCTGGTTATTTGAGGAACGTGAAAAAATGATGGAATTTTATGAACGTGTATCCGGTGCCCGGATGCATGCCGCTTATGTGCGGCCCGGTGGCGTTTCGCAAGATTTACCATTAGGTCTGATGGACGATATCTATGAGTTTGCATCAAAGTTTGCCGAACGTCTTGATGAAGTTGAAGATGTGCTGACGACCAATCGCATTTGGATCCAACGGACCGTTGACATTGGCATTGTGACCGCTGAGGATGCATTGAACTATGGATTTAGTGGTGTTATGCTTCGTGGTTCCGGTATAAAATGGGATCTACGAAAGAATCAGCCATATGATGCATACGATTTGATGGATTTTGATGTGCCGATTGGAACAAAAGGCGATTGTTACGACAGGTGAGAAGATTTGTCCAAATTTCCAATAGAAAAATCGGTAACTTTTGGGATTTCGTCTTCAGATATTTATGTCGCGTTGAAGAAATGCGCCAATCCTTACGCATTATCGATCAGTGTCTCAATCAGATGCCAGCCGGTGAAATAAAAACGGATGATGGCAAAATAACGCCACCAACTCGATCGGAAATGAAAGATTCGATGGAAGCGCTTATCCATCATTTTAAATTGTTTACGCAGGGCTTTCAGGTACCACCGGGTGTAACGTATACGGCTATTGAGGGGCCGAAAGGTGAATTTGGCGTATATTTAGTGGCCGATGGTTCGAGCAAACCGTATCGTTGCAAAATCAAGGCTCCCGGTTTTGCGCATTTAGCTGCACTGGAAAAAATTGGCCGAAATCATATGCTAGCTGATATTGTGGCAATAATTGGTACGTTAGATGTTGTCTTTGGTGAAATAGACAGATAGAAGGGGGGGGGGAGACAATGTTTTAAGATGAAAAAAAATGTATTTTCATATATTAAATTGATTTGCCTCACTTAGAGAGAGAGAGAGAGAGAAAGTAACCCTAGAAATTGAAGTTATCATTTACTCGTTTACTTACAGGTTGCCATATTTTGCCAGAAGAAGAATTGAATCTTAATGGGTTGTAATAGTCTTACTCTTGAAAACGATAGTTGTTTCTGTAAGCACTTCCACTAATAATAATTCAACAAATGTTAAAGCCGCCATTGTTTTAAGTCCAGCGGGCATATTTATGTCGTCGACGATGCTATTGCCAGGCGATCTTTTATATGTAATCCGAACAAAATCGGATTTAATACGTCTCGTATTGTGGTATTATGAATGCTGACGAATTTTCGGCCATTGAACTATATGGTATTTTAACACGTTCAGTGCCGCCATACAATTTATTGCATTGAATTGACCAGTGTCTGTGCACCGCCGGCACTCCAATGAAAGTTAGGCGTGTTAAAAGAAAAAAATCTTCACAAAAATAATATTAAATTAAATATTGATGTAATTCCATTTTTTTTTTCAATTTTACTTTTTACAAAAAAAAAATCCAACTTCGATGATGACTAAATTCGTAATAATCCGCTACAGGCGGATCGAATATTGAATGTAAAAAAAAATACCTAAGTTCAAAATTTGTTCGAATTCGATTTCATTGGAATTGCATAAAAAAAAACCCCAGCAGAGTAGAAAAAAAAACGATAAACGACACAAATATGTGTCGTTACGTTTTCATGTTACGCTATTAAAATGAAGCAATTTTTATTAATTAAAATTAATTTATTTAATTTTGATTGTTTGTAGTGTAAATTAAAAAGTGTATAAATTGTATTTTGACTCAGGTTCAAATAAGTTACGTATAATTTTTATTTATTTTTTTTTTCTTCTTCCATATGGGGCAAAGCTTACATAATAATGATTCGAGTGTCTCTATATGTGAATTGGTCCATAGTGAAAATTTGGAATTCACATCAAATAGAATTTATTTCTTAATTGGTCGAGAGTGATTTATGAAAGGTTTTTTAAGAGATCAAACAGTGCACTTGAGGATCCGTTTCGGATTACCTAGTAAAAAAATCAATTCCAACCATTATTATTTCAGCATCATCATAATGACCCACATTTATATAAAATCTCTTCTCTTATAATTCCTACTTGCTTATTAGTAATAAATAGATATGATGATGAAAGGTACTCGTTAAAAAGCAACAAAAAGACAAATTTAAACAAAAAAATTATTTACAAATAATCAAGGAAAAGTCTGGATTAAAGCGTAAACCACTGTATCAATTGGATAAGTTTGTAAAAATTGACAAATGGAAATTTCCAATTTGTCTTGATTGCTTTCAGACGTGATTCCGGCACAATACTCGGATAGAGAATCGATTTTTGATGATTACAATTTGTAATTACCTTACCGCCGGCATAATTAATAATTCTCATTTCATCGATAACTTTTATCCCATTACAATCGACCAATTCCAGTGATTTATTAAAGCATATCCGAATTTCACTGAGAAACAATTCATCCCGAATCGTATCGTAAACACAATGAATTGAGGGATTTTTTCCCAGCACCGTTACAATAGCCGAATGAATGTCCATCACTGTGATATTTTTATCCGGTGTTATATCGCGTTTCGGCAAAACGGATGACATAGAATATTGCTGTAGCCAAGTCAATCCTTGTCCGAAGAATTTATTTTCCGAATCGAATTCGGGCAGCACCATTGCACAGGTACCATGTTTAAGCCATTCGTGTTTCCAAAATGATTGTTTTGGCGTATCTTAAAATGTACAAAATTTACTTTTAACTCTCATTCTCCAAAGAGATTGTAAATTGAGGCAACAAACTTTTCTCTATATTAAGCCAAAATTGTTCCAATTGCGTTTCGAGCGGTGCCAATTGATCAATATCAAATTTAGCGCTACTATTACAAAATGCTGGTCCAATGGTACCATATCTGGTTGGCCATACACCATGAATTGTCCAAAATTCCTTTGGCGATGGTAATGCACATTTGTGATTTTTATTCGATTCCAACCATGTTAGGCACACAGTGACTGGCCATCGTTGTGTAAAAATTAACAAATCAAATTCATGATTACTGTCAGCAATAAATTGTACATCGGCGCTATTAATTAAACAAGAAATAAAATATTTAATATATGTTTGGGTTTTTTGTTTGTCGTTAACAGGTAGGTAAGCAGCTGCCAAAAAAAAAATAAAAGAAAAAAAACCGATGCACCATAAAAAATAAACTTTCTTTGTCCCCAATTTTATTATTTTCGAAAATTGTTCAGCTCACCTGACTCTAAATTGTTGCAATATTGATAAGATTAGTACAAATAAACATAATGGCAGATTATGCATAATTTAATGTTTTGTTATAATTAAAATTATCTTGTTTTTTTGGACCTTTTTTAAAACAAACAGCATCGAATGTAAATATTTATGTAAGAAATTTGATATATAAACGTCAAGAGTGCGTCACTAGGTAGACGTCATCAATAGAAGTACTAGATTAGCACTAATGCTTTTTCTAAAACGTCACTTTATCTAATCTATTACTTTTTATTCTTTTTTATTACTCATTGCGCTATCTGTTTGTGATTTCTATTATTGATAACTAATTTTTGTCGATAATATAAAACGCCTGCAGTGCTGCTACGTATGTGTTTGAATATAATTAGAAACGTCCGTTAGGGTAAACTGTACGTACAGTGGTACAGTTGATTGAAATATTATTTTTTTTCACTCAAAATAATCAATAATTAAAAACCGAAAGTTCAGTTATACAAAGAGCCATAGGTTAGAGATTTTTAAAATAAATCAAAAAATGGGGCTACAACCTTAAGATTACGATATCAAATTAAAACAGCCGTGCATAGCATCAATTCATGTGTATGGTGTAAAGTCACAACGTTTAATATTTATGCATTTTTCAGAAGAGTGTAAGGCCCCCAATCGCAACAAATGTAATGAGATTCAATAAAGAAATTAAATTTAGGTCATAAATGCCTTAAAAAAAACAAATTCATAATACAGTAGGCGTCCAAAAAGATGAATGCCTAAAAAAACAACATTTCGTTTGTATGGAAATTCCAAAAACATGAACAGCGTCCGCTCGAAAACATGAACAATTTTATAATTCTTCATTTTTGTGTATTTATTGTTTCTCCTTACCTATTTTACACTAGCTGAGAGTGGTTTTTGTCTCAAAACTAATGGTATTCCTTCGACTGTTACTTTTCTTACAAAATATTTGGAATATTGAAAGAGCAATTGTGTAAGATTTTATGCAAGTTGAAAATAATAAATATGAACAGAACGAAGGATGCAAAATGGTTGGAAGAAAAATTCGGTTGTAACGATTAAAAAAAATATATTAAATATTGTCTGAAATTTAAAAAAAAAGAATCTGCCAATATTCATAATACATACAGATCATGAAAATCAATGATTGTTTAGAATAATTTGCTTCCAAGAAGAAGATCCTGCTAGATGCTAGAATCCTAAATCCCAATATTTTTTATTTGTTTAATTATTTCATTTCATTTATTATTAATTTGTTCTGAGCAATAAATGTAAACAAATTAATGTTATTTTTCTATTATGCAGGAAAAGATCTACAAGAATTTCAGCTCTTTGTATTCCAAACATTTCAGGTAAAAATCTAGAAGATTCATCAATATCGAAAAACTGATATAGTACCCAGTCCCTACGTTTTCACAAAAATATCTTTGAAAAAAATCTTTTTCAAAACGGTAAATGCGCAACGCTGGACTCTGGATTAAGATTGAATTCTAATACCAAATCAATAATTTCGATTATAAAAAGTCTCTGATCTTGTAGCGCCCACATTAATAATGTTATAACAAGATAATCTTGTACAATGAGATCAGTGTTTTTTTTTTAAATTAAATTTAGTCTAATATACTCTTTGGAAAAATACGGAGATCATGGTTTCACTTTATGGCAAAATCTCAATTCATTTAGTTACTTTTCTAAATTCTAAGGTCCCGCAGAACCTTACTAGGGAAAACGTTGAAATGGAAAAATGAAAAATGTTGTAGTAAAAAGGCATTATAGAAGTACCGCGATATACGAGGATTACCTGTATTACTATATATACATACTTATACATATATATATATATAAGAACGTTCACAGTAAAACCATCAATATCTACATAATCTGGTCTTGGAAATGGAGAAGCAACAGGTTGAGATAATGATGATATTATAGGAAGTGTAAGAAAATAAATAAATATATTGAGGAATACAGTACAATGTAATATGTATATGTATGGGTTTTCAGTTACTTACTTACCTATTACTCAAAAAATTTCCCATTATCACGTTTCTAGAAAAACTATTTGATACTCAATTCTATTCCATATGTACTACAAACGAGTAGGTATATGCCTCCCTGAATATTTCACTGTCTCTAAAATAACTCACTAACAATTAGTCATACCGTCTCTATAAATATGTTTCAATGTTTTTTTTTTATTTCTATTTAAGACATAGATAAGTGATTTCACTTCTTCGAAAATAGTGTATAAAGAACAAACAAATATCTGTATGACATATCCGGCAACTTCCGTGTGGATACTGCAATAACATCTACATTAGACATACATACATACATACATACATTTCTATATAGTGTGATGTATACTTCCCTTCTGCTACTATAAGTACATTATATACTTAACACAATTCTAAAAATATTTAGGCAGTTTAATGACCTGAGTTTCATCAAATTAACCGCTTTCACCGTCTCATCACGTACATCCTTTAAAAATATTTTGTATTATTTATATATGTACAATAAATGCATTTTAAGATTTAACAATGCCATATTGCATTTTGTATTTTAATCTGCCACAATAAATACTAATGCAACTTTGTATCCACTTGTTGCAAAAATGTATAAAAAGAATTTTTTAACAATTCGAATTCGAATCTAGAAATCACATACAATCAATGATGCACATTTGAAACAATTCAATGATAAAAAAAAAAACAACACGTGAATTATTTATTACGCAAAATGGCCGATTATATATTAGTACGTAGGTACATAACAATTAGAACCAAACTAAATGGACGCGCACACGTAACTGCCGTATGTCGTATTTTAGCGTAATCCTGCTCTAACACTCTCCAGTCTAGAATGATTACAATAGCAGATCATTACAAAAAGGGTGTGTCCAATGTCCATCCATACACAGTAGGTAATTAATTAAATTCTCCTCTACACAGAGTGGACAAAATATTTTTAATTAACTGCTTTAAATACAGATTTGCATTTAGGTATGTAAATGGTGATTTCTACCAATATATCCATTTTCCCAACAAAAACTGGTACTCTATCGAGTAGCTTTTTAAAATTAGATCTCGAAAATGAAAATCATCTTATTCTTGATTTTCATTTCATTTTGACATATGTACACTCGCCGAGAAAATCATAAGCTCTAAGACTCTAGACTAGATCTAAAACGTTCTACTTATAATAAAACCAAAACTGATTTATAATTTCTTCCTATATAAAAGAAGGTTCTGGATTTAATTCTTCTACGAGCAAATAGTATCTGGCCCAAGTTAGGTGGTTCAGATTCAATTTTAAACTGTAGGGTCAAAAATACTGCGTACAAGGAACAAAATCTACTCGGCTAGTATGACGATCTGCCGATTGTTATATTAAGATTAAATATGTGTAGACCAGCCCACGGATTTTGGTTCTTTATGACTAGTCATATGAGTGACTGCCATTTGTTAATAAATGGGAGTATAATGGGGCTGTAATGTACTAATTCTGATAATTAAAAAAAAATGCTCAAATAGTTGCTTAATTTTGATTTATTTCAAATACAAAAAACTTAAAAAACAGAAAAAAAATTGATTTACATTGTAAGCCGCAATATTTGTTGATACTAATTTCTGGGCGTATGAATACAATTTGCCAACTCCATTTTGTTTTGTGGATAATTTTAATCTCTGCATATATTGATTATTAAATATTCACTAGCAGGTTACATTTTCATTATGTGGCATGGGAACTGCATGATAATATTCATTTGTATGACCCGCCAATGGTAGTTTAACGTCAAATATATGATATTCCACTCTGTCACTGCTGCCATTAGCTGTCACCTTATAATAATAGAGTTAGACACATAGACTAAAAATAAAATAAAATAAAAAAAAACAAAAAATATTCACTTATTAAAAACACAAAAAAAAGTCTTCACAATTTGTTGGCTACTTTGTCCTCACATTGAGTGTACTCCAACATGTGCCGGGTTTCAAAACTACCAGAGCACCTGATGAAGTACAATAGACATGGGACTATGTATAAATTTACGTTTGAAAATGATGACCTACATCAGAGTGCCTTTTGGTTCTCTGTCTATATAATAAAGGGTAATAAAGGGTAATAATAAAGGGTAATTTATCCAAGTAGCACCCAGACAAAAAAAAACCATATGGGATGTTTGATGTAAAAGGAAAAGAAAAAAAAAACAAACAAACAAAAATTGATCATTTTTTATAAGTTCATCATTGATTGATGGAAGCATATTATTAAAAAAAAATGCGTGTAGCATGTTTGTTGTTGTTGTTGTTGTTGTTATGTTCAACCAAAATTGAAAACCACAGAAAACAAAAATAATTATCGCCTTTAAGTGTCGATGATATGTTTTTGAATGCAGTGCATGCACATTGCATTAAAAAGACATATAGACCATCATAACACAGGAAATGCTTAAGTAAATATTTGAACATGATTTAGAGGTAGAAACTGATAAAAGTCAGTTTTTTTTTTTTTTTTCTTTCCTTTTGGAACTTTTAATCTACATGAAATTACAATTTTTGTATGTATGTGTTAAGTATGTAGTTTCGTTCGTATGTAGAGAGTTTGCAAATACCTACCTACCTATCAATTGATATTTGATAAGAGAATATTTTCCAATGTAAAATGATTCCTTATTACACATCTATAATATTGTAATGATTCATACTATATGTACGTAGTATTTATGTATTAAATGTTGATTGTATCCAATTCTACGCGCGCTACTTCAGGTACCTGACTAAGTTCAAATAAAGCCCCGGCCCCTGGTTAGCGCGCGAAGTCAAGGATAACTTGTATATAATACCTACACTACACTTTATCAATTCCTTAATCATAAATATTTATATAAAATGTATATTTATAAAATAAACAATGTCATTTTTATTATTACCAACCATAAGTGAAACATGAAACTGAAAATCAAACATTGCAATCAATAAAAGGGGAAAAAAACTGGGGCGGTATAAACGTATAAACAAAATAATCAATAAATTTGTAAATAAAACATTTTTAAGTAAACACTTTCAGGCCTTAATAATAAATAAATTTGATTTTTATAGCAATAAAGACTATGCGTAGTCAGTAACGTAGCGTGGGTTTTATTTTTGCCTATGTGATGTACCTCTGAAATTCCTACAATAATCCGTATAACTTCTT
>JANSTT010007979.1:0-26734 GCA_026745375.1 Platyura marginata | reverse complement strand
TGATTGGTTGTCATTTATTAGACTAATTATATTTTGCCATGAGGGGTAGATATACTTTTGTTACGTACTGTATGTGTCAATATACATAATAATATTATACTTATATATATATATATATATACACACACACCCACCATAAACCGATAGTGTTTGACTTTATTGAAATTATGATAAAATTTGATTTATTCACAGAAATCCTTTTTCCTCAATACAATATGGCTAATGAATATTTATTATCTAAACGTTTCTTTGCGAAAGAAAGAAAGAAAATACTCATACCAAAGTGTAAATCCAAAATTATACTTTACCACAGAAATTATTGATGGAATTCCTATCAACGGTGCTTAAGGTCAAATACATGAAACTCCACTTTTTTGTGTACACTGACAGTGACTGATAAAAAAATCAATAATTCTATGTACTTACTATACATCTTACCTATATGCCTCTATACCTAAGGAATATATAATATTTTTCGAACAATGTCTAGATATACCGAAATTTTCCGGGTTGTCATTGTGTATTATCCATATATGTATGTACGTGTGTATGTATATGTATAGGATGACAACATTTATTTATTTACTTCTCCTTAATACATTTTTTCTTCTTTTTTTTTTTATAGAAAATTTGCTTTTGTTAAATTTCCGGCAATATTTTCTATATCCTGCTAAGGTATAAATATATTATCCTTGGAATATCAGAAGGGAACATCAATATTTTTATGTATGGCAAAGAAAGGAAGAAAAAAAACCAAATCTAATGAATACTTAACCTAAGGGGAACTTTCCATTTCTTGCCGGAGGCTTCGAGTGAGGCTTTTAGAAGAATATCGATTTGGTATAGTAGATAAAGAGGAGGGTGGGGTGGGTTGTCGGTTCGATAAGAACGAAAAATAATTCAATTTTAATCGACAAATACTCCCAAAAACAGTTTGCTTTTTATTAGATTTTAAGGTTTCGATTGACAGGAAACTTTAACGAAACTCCACACTCTTCTTTGCTGAATCACGGTATGGAATGGTATTCTCTCCAATCTGTTACCTCTTTAGGGACGAATTTTTAATTTAGGATTTTTTTATTTTTTTATTTTTCATTCTAAAAGGTATTGTAATGGTAAATGACGGTATTTTTGATTGCTAAACTAAACGTACACAAATGTGTCAATATCCCTGAATCAATATTTTTAGAAATATTGTCCTATGGCCCAAAAGTGGGATCGTACTATGCACTTGTGAGTTACACATCGGTTTCACACCTCAACAAATAGGTGAAACAAGACATTCTTCTCATTTGTAATCCCATCCCGTAATTTGAACGGACTCAATAGATAAATCACGATTTTATCTCTTTTTTTTCTGAGCAATTAAATATGGCATGGATTTCGTAGTCCTTTACATTAGATCTTCAACACTATTCAAAATTTAATTATTTATTCTCCTTAGAGTATCCCTGAGATAATATTTTACAGAAATAAACTGTTGGATTGGAATATTCTGTTATTCCAATCTCAGTATCAATTATCATTCAAAATGTACCCATTTTGTCGTCGACACAACACTGGAACTTAGCTGAAATATTTCCCAAGACAATAAGAAGTATACAAATTCGATCTAAAATGTTTGCCTAATTTAATTGCAAATATACCACACGTTACCAACATTTCTATAACAAATTTGGTTCTAAGTACCTCGGGGGTACTAAAATGACAAATTAATGGTGGCGATATCGAATTACTAGTACAAGTTGTAAGATAGCAAATATTGAACGTTCTTCCATACACAAACAACGAACAAGGTCAAACGCAAACCTTAGACTTTATCATCTATGATGGCATAAAGTTCTGAACAATAGATTTTGTGTGTGTGTGTGTGTGGAGAAATATAAATTAGGAGGAGTGGCACTATCAGAACACTACCAGGGAAAGGATTATATTACACATATCACACGCGTATAAAACTGGAACAGAATACAAAATACAAGAAGAAACTATATTTGGATTGAGTTGGGTGGGCTTTAAAAGTTATCAAACAGACGCCGTTATCGCCACCGCCATTGTACAACCACTGACAACCGCCGGTATGAGTTAAAGTGTTTTTCCAGTAGTACCCGGCCAATGTGTACTTAGTTTGAGTTTGAGTTTATAATAAAACTTGAATGGAGAGAGAGAAAACGAAATAAAAATAAATATCTTAAACGGAATAAGGGTAAAATGGAGATAGAGAAGACCGGTATGGAGTATGGTAGTAAAATAAAAGTAATTGATGTACGTGATAGCACATAAAGACAATAAACGATTTTTCAGCTTCGTTTGTTGTTTTTAACTCAACGCTTAAGCAGTTTTAGAAACAAGATGTAATGGAGTAAGGAGGAGTGGAGTAATATAAAAATAAACGTAAAATTCTAAATTTCATTTTATATGGATGTAGATCATGAAACAATTTAATTTTTTTTTCTTCTTATTTTTGCACTATGAACGTGTCGCTAATTCTCAATTATCACAGTATGAACCACACCAATTACTATAGCACACACCACACGGTACAATAATCGTGTAGCAATTTTCTTATAAGATGTGAATCAGATTTGTTGGTACGGTTCATTAGCAGAACAATAATTATGGTCCAACGACTTTTTCTTGTCCGCACTACTTCGTACCTACAATTTATATGAATATTTACCATAAAATGGTCTGTTTATTGATTAAGAGAGATTGCATAAAAACTGAACTCAACCTCAGCCCAAGTTGCTAAGAGTATGTATGTATGTGCAATAAGTGACCTTTCTCATGTACATATATTTATAAATGAATAAATAAAAATAAGTTTTAGATTTATTAGATGAACAACGTGATTTCATAATTTTAATGTAATTTTGCTTTAGTATTTCTATTCTCATACTGTGCGATTGGATTGTGACCATTCATTACTTAATACGATAATTAATTAATAAAAAAAAAATTATTATAAGAATGTCATGGACAAAAAATTGCCTAAGATTCGTATTCAATTGAATTTACTATTAAAGTTGAAGGCCGCGGAAATATGTTTCTCATCAATGTGCTTATAATTACAAACAGGAAACTAGTCTTTAAAAAAATAATTTGTTTTTGATCTGAAAAAATACTTCAGCGAATTATAGATAACATTTTTTTAATATATGTATCCCAACACATTTATTCCTAATATGTATATGTTTGTATGTACAAGTGAAATAGTAAAATTTCTAAGAATATTTCTATCTTTACGTTTAACAATAAAAGAATTCTGTATTTATATTATTTGATTTTTATCTCAAATCACAAGGAAATCTATTTTTGTTGCAATAGAAGAGAATTTTATCAATGGAATTTGTAAAATCCATGTTACAAAATATGGTCTGCCCCAAAAATAGAAAAATAGGGAAAAAAAACCAGAACAAAACAAAATTTATATTTAGATTTTTGCTTTAAAAATTCAATTCATTCACAGCGATTCAATCCAAATTTTTTTTTTTTTTTTTATCGCCCCCTATTAGGAAGTGAATTTAAAATTTGAATATCACAAAATTATAATTATTAGTTTTTTTTGCTCTCTCTCTCTCTCTCTCTCTATCTCTATCTCTATCTCTATCTCTATCTCTATCTCTATCTCTATCTCTATCTCTCTCTTTTTTAAAGGTGAAACATATTTTTTCTGTACATAAAAAAAAATTATTAATTTCAAAAAACCTAAATAAATAAATATTGAAAAATTAATCACTCATAATAATAATGGCTAGTTGGTTGTTAGTTAAAGAATAGTCATTTTTACAATATAACTGATAGATAGAAAAAAATATCACTCATTAAATGAGTCCCAAAAATCAATCACTCGGAATAACTTATTAATGATTCTATATAGGAATAGATTCTCATCAATATAAAGGAAATAATCACTCAAAAAAATGAGTTGTTTTTTTTTTGAATGATGATTGATTTATTAATTATTGGGAAATTCCACAATTCCATAGAAATTAAAAAAATTTCTTTAAAAAATACAGAGTTTGATGTGATTTATGTCATAACGGCACGGCTAATCGATCATTTGCTAACAATAAAATAATTGCTCTAATGACCAAAACAAATTTGCACACGTGATAATTTAATTTAATAGAAATTTAATTTAATAATTTTCTCGAATAATATTGGTCACGAATCTAATTATGTTGTATCACCACCACCTCCATCACCACCACCTTCAGCACACCAACCATGCATGATGGTAATCTAATGGCAATTTTCTGACAATGAGTTATCGTTTTGTGGTGTAATGATTGCCTTTCTTAATCGAAATTTGTGTTTTTTTTTTTTTTTTTTCAATATCAGACGGTATTACCAAACCCACACCACCTATTCTACAGATACATCATTTTGGTTCGTTTTATTCCTTTGCTGCCTTTCAATCAATCACCGTTTTTTTTTTTCAAAGTAATTTTTTTTCCCTTCTACTTCTTTTTCTTCATGATATTGATAAACAACAAACAAAATAAGAAAAAAATCTCAGTTTAAAATAGGCACAAAGACGTTGGTTTAACTTGGATTTTTTTTTTCTTTTCTTCTATTTCGATGTACATATGTGTGTGTGAGTGTGAATATTTAGAAATGTACATTTAAATTTTGTTTTGTTTACATTGAAAACATTTTATGGCAGACATCCAAAATGTAATAACGTAAACTATGCATTTTCCAAAAATAAAGTAAATGTTAAATAAACAGAAGTATATACATACATACAGTATTTACTAATACTAATACATATTGATAGAATTTCTGCATATAGATAAGCATTTGTGATTATTACTCTATACAGGCTACACAATTTTATGGAATGGCCTACAAGGAGTTTTTCACTCAAACTCTCTCTCTCTCTCTCTCTCTCTGAATATTTAACTTAGAACTTTAAAAATCCATTATCCTGAAATTTGTTGCACAGAGCGAGAGAGCCGTAAGCCTAAGGCTAGAAGAACTGTTGAATCGAGATCTTGAGTCTAGACGTTTCACGTTAGAGTAAAGGTAAGAAATCGCTCTTTACATTGTCTAAAAAATATCTGAGGCGCACGGATATATAGTTTTATGTTTAGGGTGTTTTACGACCCTTTTATAGAAAAATAGCGATCATTATAGGAGTTTTCTCTAACAAATAGACATGTCAGATATAGAAAGTGAAGATGGAGAGAGTACGTAGAATTGTGTTTCATTGCATCGAAATCTCCTTCACTGAATGTCCCATGAATCCAATTTTTGTAATATAGTATGGTTAACCGCCGGGGGTACATTACAATTGTGACAGAATTAGCTGTTTCGTATAGTATAGAACAAACTAAGAAGTCATTTGAAAGTGGAAGTCGCCGAGATTAGAGATGAATGACTTAACAATGAACTGATGAACGATTTAAGATGATTGGTCAATTACCTACATACCGATAGTCTAGTTATAATTAATTCTCGTTACAACTACATTCATTAATCGATAAATTCTTGAATATAAATTACAACGAAATTGTTTAAAAATAAAAAAAAAATTATATTGTCGCCCCAAAGGCACACATTACAAATTAATCTCTAATTAAATCTATAAAATATTTAAGATCAATGATCTTTGAATGAACTTTATAATTTTATTTCATATTTAGAGGAGATGTCATTAAAGTGTCCATGAACGCGTCCAGTTACCAAATACTTATGTATTATACAATATATGATAACCTTTGAAATATTTTGAATTAATTATAAGTATTTAAATTATGTACATACTTGAAACAAAAAAAAAGCATGACCTAAACATACATACATATGGTAATAAATATAAAAAATAAAATTAAAATATAGTAACGTTTTCACGACAAACAGCGAGCGCTTCACAGAGATTATTTACGAAATTTGAAAATAATTGCATTAAAAACTACTTCAAGCCATAAGCCATAATTGCAGTAAATAATTATTTAAAATATGCACATAAATTATAGAAATGTTTTCCTTGTCGGCTTGTATTGTATAATATTTGCTTGAATGTATTGGTGACAAAAAAAAAAATTTAGTCATCAAATAATTTCCTTTTTACATACATTTTGTAAAATATTTGCTTATAAAACGCAATTTCTTGCTTTTTAAATAGTAAATTGTGATTCAAGGGAGGAATGTGTGTGTGTCTGTTGGAAGGAAGTAAAAAAAAAAATAACATTAATTACGAATGATGAACGTAGTACTTACCTACAGCACACGTATACAATACATACCTATATATAAATGATAATGACGTCATTACGTTCATTATAACATTTTAGGCAAGTGAACGCATTATTATGGTCATTAAAGTTGAATTAGCAGTGTTTCTTTGGAAAAATTATATAAATTCGTTGATGGTGTATGGTGGGGAGGGGAGGGGAGTGGGGTTGGTTGTATTTTGTTCGCTCATGCCAATATGGTATAAATTTTGTTGGTTAAACGTGTTTTTTATACTTAAACCAGTATAACATCTTATACATGAGAGAATTTTGTAATTTGTTCTATGGTTTATTTGCATATGTGTCTACTTTTAGCACGAAATCTTGTTTTTCTTGGTGAATTAATAGATGCCAGAGTCAGAATAATTTTGCTACTAAACAAGATTTACGGATATTATTATTTATTTTTTTTTTTTTTGAAATAAGTACATATTTTATGTTCCGTACATGGTATTGCAATAATGATGATAGCACACGTTAAATAGATAAAATATGAACGCCATCAAGGTGCTTTAGTAGTTCCACTGAAATACGTTCTATAATCTATACTATAATATACATGCATGGATTTCAAAGAATCAATATTACCCGATCTGTACGGTATGCGAACAGAACCTTTTTCTAGGTCATTCCACCTTTATACCTATACCTCCTCATAATTTTTGTTTTGTCGGTCGTAGTAACCCATTTCATTCACTTCTCTTTTGTCAAAAGTTTTGGGAATAAATAATCAATTCTCATTCGCTGATCGAATTTTGTAAATCAAGTTCCTGCAAGGCATGTTATAACGTATTTATTCTCAACTAGAGATTATTAAGGGTGCTACATAAGCTTCGGTCGCCTCGGAATTAGATTTTTTGAATGACCATTATTTTTTGTTCTTATAATGATGCTGATGGGATTACTGACAGGTCATTGCACGTTAAAGGGATACCTATGAAAGTTCTGGACAGAAACATAAGAAATGTGGGGCACTCATCGACAAAGGAGAAATCATCTGGAAAATTACTGCCAAGCCAAGAGGGATCTTTCGTTCCTAAATCCACTCTAGATCCTAGAATTGCTAAAGCTAACTGGCCTGGAGGAGGTGTTCTAGAGTCTAGATAATAGAGTGACTCCATGAAAATAAAAATAAGAAGGAGGGGGAGCACACTAGATCGGAATACAGGTCGAGGTGAATCGATTACCTTCAAACAATACAATTAATTCTAATAATACTTAAAAAGACTGAAGTATTCTTTCAGAATTTATTTGTTTGTTCAGTCAACGATGAATACTGTAAAACTAACCATTTGTAACTGCTCTGGATTCCGGGACATCTCAGATTATTTCGGTTCAATCAATTGATCTAGTAGAATGTAACAGTGGTTTCTGTAAGATCACTTGTTGAATCTAAAACTGTACCTGATTTATTTGAAGATCGTATTGACAGCCGGGTCGAAATTAACCCAAACAAAAATGTACGAATGCATTCAAAATGGCTGCTATTTTATACTGGACTGGTCTTTAAAAAGTACCTACCTACATATTTTGAAACTACATACTTACATATTTTAATAAATTAAAATGTTTTTTTCTTGTTTTTTTTTTTTTAAATATCTCCAAAAATTACTAAACTCTTACAAATATTGCTGCTTATGTTCACTTTGAAATGTAATCTTTAAATTTTACTGTACCTAAGTGTATTTACACCAAAGTACCTAGATATGTATACATGCATGCATTATATGGAAAACAACATCTGTCAGGTAAATGTAAAATGCATTATGCTAATGAGGTCACGTTTAACCTAAATATTATGTTCATGTAGGTATACAGAAAAACTAGATAAGTAATGGAACTTATATGTACAACGTATAGGTAAATGGCTCTAAACCCACCTATGCCAGGTATGCATAGAGAAAAACCTTGAGCTGCTGCACTCTCTCTATAGATGTTTTTTTTTTCTCATCATGAAAATATTTTATTCCGACTTTTTTTTTTTTCTTTTTTTCTTATATTTCTCTTAAATATCCTTTTACTGTGTGCATCGTTTAAGAAATTATATTTAGCGTCGTAGCAATCTTTTGTAAAGTGCAATTTAAGCTCATCATTCATGATTGCACACAACATGATAATCTTGTTTGAGAAAATCCGTCGTTTTTATAAAATTCTATGGAATTGGTTAAAATGAAAGAATATCGTTAAAGGATTCTTTAACACTTTCTGGAACTTAAGAAAACTTTTTTTTTCTTCGTTTTTTTCTGGCTTTTTTCAGAGAAATTCTCCTTGAGTGATCATATAGGTGGCATTTTATGTATGGAAATGTTTTGTAATATTCTAAAAATGGTGAATTGGATTTGACATGTTGTTGAAGATTAGTTTTAATTTAAAGATGGGCCCATAAGGCCTTTCTTCACTGCGAGCCGTTGGATCTATTGTGAGTCCCCTGCTGAATTCACAAATTATATGTGACCCGCCAGCGCTTTGCCTGTTGATGAGGTTCAGTATTCTTCACGTGTATTTGATCTGGTGCCGTTTCCCAATGGCGCCGCTTTTAATCGTCCTTCCAGACCCTGATTTCCCCTAGATAAGTATTTTTTTGAAAGACCACAAAAAGACTCAGGGCTTGTGAATTTGAATTTTTCGCCTTTTCTTACAAGGACAATCTTCCCTCATGTTCTGGGACCCACAACAGTTTGACTCTATTTGTGTTTTCCAAACGTGTTTTTCTTCATTTCTTGGCAATGGAACTTAACCTTGGGTAAATTCAGGGTATATTCTGTAAAATATTGCAGAGCCACCGTAGTTATTTATGCTACCATCGAAAAAAGTACGCCATTTGCACTTTGCATTTGTCCTCTATTCGGTATCTTAAGGATTTTTTGTTATAAAAATATTGGAGGACACCAAGATGGCTGCTTCAACAGATTTTCAAATAACAGAAAAATAGTGTACAAGATGACATATTGGTCAGCAAAAACTTTTTTTGCCAACAATAGCAAATTGAAAAGATTTTTTTTTTTTTTATTTTGTTCATGTTCAATAATACCATCCATATTCGTGTCTATTATCTACAGATTTTTTTTCTGTTTGGGGATGGGCCGGCACGTCTGGCTCAGCCATTATAACCGAAAATGAAAAAAGAACTTGTAAGTAAAATCGTGTATTGTCTCGCCCATTTTTCTCGTCGTTGATTCAACCTTATTTTGTTCCATTTAAATTCTATATGGAATATTATTAATAGTAAGTAGAGAACATTTTGTATACATTTGGGTGATAAGCACATTTTTTATTTTTTTTTTTTTGAGGGGGGTATCCATTTTGTTTAAATTACACTCGTACCTATCAAAATATATGACGCAGCAAAAATGATTATATTACTTTGTTGCGCCATAGAGTTTATTCATTGTACAGTACATGTACATTGTACGAGTACACTACGAAAAGAGATTAGATAACCATTATTTGGTTAAAATAAAAATTAGATTATTGAAATTGAATTTTTTGTTAGCTTAGGGTTGGGGAAATTGTGTTAAGGGTGTTAAATACATTAGGAACACATGTATGTAGTGTAGAAGTCTTATAAATGATTGCTCATTTTTAGTCACATTGTAAGCAAGAATACTTGGTTTCCGCCTCAGATTATACAACTGATGATCAATTAGATCACAGCGAACGGTGTACGATTAAACATACAATTCTATTCTATTCTAATTCTACTTCAGGGGATCCAAACCAAAAAGTGTTTCATTTCCCTGTGGATAACGTAAACATGCACATAAATGAGGAATAGTAGGTAACCAAAATTTTCAATATTTCACTTACAAAAATGCGACTTTTTCATGAAATGTGGACTTTTCCATTACTTAACTAAATATTTTACTCTTACTCTCTATCTCTATAAATTCTTTGTGTATAGATACACAGTTTATATAGAGAAATCAATCCCATTTCAAAGTACCATTTGGACATACATAGAGCAGCTGTCACATCCACAACCAAAGACATCTTTTCAATAATGAAAATTTTCCCTCAAACCAAAACTGAACCTTTTTTAAATATTTAATGTTAAATTTAAAAACTTTCCATACAACCTATGCAATTTCTATACATCATTGTATACCCTTCAAGTCAATCTATCTATAAATTAAATAATGTATAGACAGGGAAAAGGTAGGTTAGGGGATGTTGCTATATTTGTTCAAAGGTATTTAAAAATAATAATGTTAATTAGCCTGATTATATGACCATAAACCAATTTAAACATCTAATTATAGACGATTTTCCTCAAATTTCAGTAATTTTTATAGAAATTTTTTTCAATAAAAATGCATACACAGACAAACACACACATACAGGACAAATTAATGGGTTGGCGGTGGTAGATATATATTTTAAATTTCCTTTGTTCGTCCTTTGTCTCTTTCAATGATGGTCTTTAAAATGTATTTTATGCCAAATGGAAAATATCGATTTTCATAAAAACAACAACACAATGCAAATCCACATACATACATACATACATACATAATGGAAGAACCAGGGGTATTTTATTATGCAGACACTTCACTGTACGTTCAAATATTTTCGTTCGTACATAGTAGAAATTTAGTCATTGTTGTGTTATTAATTTTTAATTTTGACATTCCCATTGTCTGCAACAGGGTTGGCAAATGTTATTTTTAAATAAAACAAAATAATATGGAAAAAATTCAGTTTTAGTGGCAACGACTATAGAAGACAAATGGTTTTTGAGTGGCCAATTTATTCACCAAGCTCTAGCATTCCGATCCGATTACTCTCGAGCTAGAACTAAAGTTAGCACTCCGATGCATTTATTCACCGAATGTTAAGACCTTAAAATTCCGATCTTGGAACTAGTGTTTGTTAGCACTCTGTTTTCGCTGGCACCAGGATTTTGGGTTGCTGAGGCTCAAACACGCACTTTTTAGCATATTTCATTTATTCACCCAGTGCTACCAATTGACTTTGAGACGACATTTGTTTGTACTTCAGTTAAGTATAAGTAATTTCTTTATTTATTTGAAATTATTCAGGGATAGACCGATGGAATCAAATTTTTTTTAGAATTAAAAGAATATTCTTAAAAATAGTTAAAATTGTATGCAGCAATTGGTACTAAAAAAAATCCGCAAGATGAAAAAAACCTGTTACCAATGACGTACATCTCAGCACATAATTTCACACATCCATTCAACTCTTATTTTTATTTTGCACCCTTATTTTTTTGGAAATAATTTATTCTTGAAACTTTCCCAGCATGTGTTATATGTATATGTTCGCACTCTTTGTATGTATTCGTATATGTGTATTTGTGGTTAGATTGGACCTTTAAAATAACGATAACGTAAATTTAAAGGGAATCCTTGTTTGGATAACATTTGCATCAATTTGTACCACATAAGTTTTGTTTTCAACTTTCAATCCCTTATACTTGTCGATATTTAAATTACAAACAATATGGCACCACCAGTTTTGTTTCGGAACGTTGACAATGTTCTACCACATGTTTTTTTGGAAAGTGGAATTTTTCAGTTTTTTTTTTCTCTAGGCTTTTAGTTTGTAGTTTTCATTAATTGTATTTCGAATTATATTGATGGAATTATGAATGGTGAAAGTATTTTATTTGAAGAATTTTTGTTTAATTGTGTTTTGACAGCACTATTCCAATTTCATAATATGGCTGGACCGGTGATGATCTAGAAAATGCTATATCTTTTTAAACATAATCGGTACCACTACAGTGTCCGTAGATTAAAAAAATGATCATTTTTCGTTTTGGATGCCATTTTAAACTCTAAAAATTGAACAAAATAATATTTTTGCCCACGACCTATATGAGTGACTGCCATTTGTTAACAAATATCCGAGGACTGTTCTTTCCAAAATGTGGCCAAAATTAATATAAACCCTTTTTGCGCTTCAAATTAATTCCAATAATTTGTGAAAATAAACCTAAAATAATATTTTATAGAATTTTCTCAAAAAATATTTTAACGATATTTTTATACTTCATTTTATATTTATTTTTCTTTAAATTACAAAACTTTTCCTGGCATTATGTCAATAAACTGAAAATGTTTACTTAACAACAACAACATTAATTATACATCCTAAATACTCATTAAATCCGAACAAAATTTATCTAAACGGATGATGATTACTCAAATTGCACCGTCACAAACCATTCCCCAGTCCTTCACTTGTCATTTTAACCTTTAAGTTCATTGCACCACATACACAAGTGTAGACGGGTATGGTACTTTACATACAACATACTAACTTCTTATATATATACATATATGTGTTTTTTTTTCATTAAAACATGCAGACATTATGCATCTGTCATGTCTATCATTCACACTTGCTTGCCAATTGAATTTAATACAAAAGGTGTGAAAATAGAAATCCATTTGTAAAATGGATTTTTTTTTTATAAATAATTTCAACTTCTTTTTAACATTCATTACGATTTTAATAATGACGGCTAGTAATGATGATGATAATGATATTTTCCATATATGTCAATGTCATTAAGGGCATATAGAAGAAAAAAAAAATGTCAAATGTCATGTCAATTTGCCAAAGTGAACACAGCCGTCGAATCGTTGAATATGTCCGTTTGGTACAATTTAAAATGATGATTATGCAAAATCTTTATTTGTCTCTTTAAATCTGTTTGCTTAATGGTATAATACACATCTACACGTCATGTCATTTAAATAATTAAATTAAACATCGGCTATACATCAAAACCATTGGAGGAAATAAACATCATTCCTTTCGGTGAACTATCTTCTCTTTATGTTAAATGTCATCAACTCCATCACACATTTATTATGTTTACCAAAGACTTATAGTTCAGACATTTCTAAGCACTTTACACACCTCAGATTTTTTTTTCTGTGTGTGTATGTGTGTGTTTGGTAATTTAAAAGTTCTTCTTTAACACTTTATTGTCATAAGATGAGCTGTAATCTACTAAAATGAGTTCATTAAATTCTTTGATGATATATTTTTCGAATTAAGTTAATAATAGAGAGTGTGTGTTTGTGTGTGTGTGTGTGTGTGTGTGTTTATGTGTATGTGATTGTAGGAATTAAAAAATTGTTGATTTATAATCCTGTAAACAAAGTTTTATCATTTTAATTTCTTGGAATTATCTTACATTAAAAAACAAATTTATTGAACGAAAATAGCTCGCGCGTCTCACTTGTTTGTTTGTATTTATTGAGAAAAGCTTTATATTTAATCATTGTGTGCTTATTTCAGTTGCTTCTTTTACATACCAGTTGACGGATTTCACAATAATGCGAACAATAAATACACTCGCATTGTATCTAAATCTAAATAAATAACGAATTTTCTTGCACATGTTCTGTAATGAAAATATTGCCTACTATTCATATTTTATGCTTTATCTTTATATGCAGGCAGATTGCAGGGACCCATGATCTCTTGTTGTAATTTGCATTTACTTCAATTAACATACTATAGGCATATATATTCATAAAGGGTGATCCAACTTCAGTTTTCCTTTTTTTTTTTTTAAAAAAAAAAGAAACAAATCTAAGGATATCTTTAAATTTTTATGATTAATAAATTATGAAAAATGATATCAATTAAATGGCCTTTTCTGAACGATTTTCAGCAGCTTCGATCCTTTTCGAGGTCATTTTCGATGATTTTTTCGTACATTTCGGGCTATCACTATCATTTGGCGGATTTTGGTTTTTAGGTAGTCAAACGTCGACGTAGTGTAAACCCAGAAAACCAACGGTGTTAGGATGACCAAGCCATTGTCGATTACTTAACTAATGATTAATGAAACAAAACCAAAATCTAATTTTAAATACCAATGAACTTAAAAATATGTACATAATGTAGAAGCACAATGATTGCTGCTGCTTATGTGGCGCCACCGGTTGTTATTCAAACAGTATTGATATGTTTGTCAAAAAAATAATTTAAAATTTTCATTTTTGGCCACCTCTGCGGCGCTCTGCAACTATTGATAAAAATGCACCACAAATCAAATACCACGATTTTCATTTATTTTGTTACGAGTGCACTCAGTGACATGATTTCTATATCCAGCATGTACGAAATGTACGTGCATCAGCATTAATATAATATATACAAATGTACATTATATATACAGACACAGTAAAATTGTCTATTTGGCATTTTAATGGCATACATGACATTTAATGCAATTTCAATCATAGAAAAACGCCATTTTTTTTCTCTACTCAAACCCAAACACACCCCCCCCCCTCTTGTCAATATATGACATGTATCCACATACATTTATTATCTTTATCCACTACACAAATAAATTATCATATCAAAAATATGACAACAAAATCCGTTTATGTATATCGATATCGATTTAATATTTGTATGGTGACTTTAAAAAAAAAAGGCTTTTTAATTCATCACTATACCATACAATACATATACATAGCCATACGTAGATACAGATAACCCTCTTATAAGTTTAAGCAGTTTAAGTTCCACAAAAATGCCGCGTTATACGAGACAAGGAACTAATAGAAAAAAGTAGGGTTACGTTCCAAATCTAATAAAAATGCTATTTTTTTTTAAATTATTAAAAAAAAACTTATTTAAAAAAAATTCAACTGTCAAATTTCAATCGATTTTGAACGGTTTTCAATGAACTTTCAGTTGAGTTTAAATGGTTTTCAACATTCGACATTCGTAGCCCATTCCAAAATTAATATTTGGAAATTTCAATACTTCCTTATTCAAAAATGCAACCGCGTTGTATAAAGATTGTCCGCAATTTCAAAACCGTGTTGTACCGAAAACGCGTTATAGAAATATCACATTATACGAGGGTAACCTGTATATATATTATGATTGTAAGTATTGATACTACATATCGTCGCCGAAATATAAAACACGGCTATCAACCACTTTTATCGAGAATCACTTTTTGATTAAATTTAAGTAAAATGGTACCACTCTAAATCGATTGACATTAGACAAAAAAAAAATCCAATAATTGTAACATTGTCAAAATGCTCGAAGTATAATACTAGCTGCAATACATGCCAACGTTTTTTTACTCTCCTGTAAAGTTTGGTTTTTGGTTGATAGCCGTTTTTAATATTTCGGTGACCATATACATATAAAGAATAAGTAAAATGATTCATCAATATCGTTCAGGAAACATAAATTATTACAAAATTTGATTATGATTTCGAAATTACATAGTTTAGGGGAAATTTGTGTACCTTTTTTAATGAATATTGAATTATAAATTGATAGTCGATTTGTGTATTCGATAATATTATGTGGAACTTTATGGTAGAAGGTTATTTGAATGAATAATATAGAATTTCTGGCTGACCAATAGATTTGATTGTACGTGACAAATTGAACAGATTACAAAAAAAAACCAACCTTTGTTGAGCAAGGATTATTTTAGATTATTAAGTTTTTTCTAAGGAAAAAATAACAAAAACATAATTATTGAAAATCTTCAAGAGGACCAATTATAGCAGCCCATTTTCCCTTTATCAGTAGTACTAGACTACAATTATTATTATTATTATTAAATAGTTTCGACGTCTCAATCGAATTCAAGAAACGAATCCAACTCGGCAACAGGTCGTACTTTGGTCTCAGTTGACTAATAATGCGATCTCTAAAGTGTACTAGCAGTTCCAAACGTGTATTCGGCCTGTAGTTACTTATGCTTCGGATACCTCGTGTTTGTTCAAGAAACAGGATGGACAATTTTCTAGCTTCGAACGCAAGATTCTCACACTTTTTTTTTTCTTACATTTGAAGTGTTTCCTTCCTTAAAATGATGCCTATTAGACTTACAGTTTTAATTAGGATCCGAACCACTCGGTCCAAAGCTCAAACTCCGTACGAGAAAAAAAAACACTTAACATTTTACTCTCAGACAGAAATCGAACTCAAAATTTTCCGTTCCAAAGGCATTATCCCTACCACTGCGCCATTTGGTCGGTAAAGAACATACTGAACTTGTTGTTTTAATTTCTTGCTATCTCTCTCACCCGGCTACATAGAGAAATATTTAATCGCAAATAAGTAACTAACTAAACTTAATCATCAAATTTCATACTTAAGTATCATCTGCTCAAGTCAGTAAGTCAAACAAATTATTCCAATAATAAAGAACTCTAAAGCTGTACATATTTTCTAACAAACAAAAACGAAACAAATATTGACTTAATTAAATGTAAAACATACTCAGCTTAAGGTCATTGGAGTTTAATAATATGCAAAATTATTGGTATCTCAGCAAATGTTGTGTATATGGTTTGGTTATTTTAGGAGACGACAAAAATGGTTTGTTTTTTTTCTCATTTCTTTGCTACTACTGCCGGATGGTGTCATCGATAGCAATCTGGTATCTCACCCAAAAAAAAAAGGGTCCGGTAGTTAGTTGATCGGTTTGGTCACTCACACACGCCATTGCAATTATACAAAAAAAAACCGATTCATTTTAATTTGTCCAAACGTCCAAAGTTATTATATTTAGGTTGAATTTGACACATTTGGTGTGTGGTAATTACAAAAAATTATTTCCCTTTAAATTTGTACAATTTATTGAAGGAGGAAAGTGGAGTTTGTCTAATATTCTTTCTTAACTGTACACTTGTACAGTACACACATAAATATATTGTGATTATGTAGGTTGTGTTTAGTTATCCTATTTATAGTAAAAAATGTCACACAATAATTGTGTATAAAATAACAATAAAAATGTTAAATATTCTGTGAGTCATGTAGTAATTGATGTGCCGACAATGTTTATTTATAATTCAGTTTGAGTAATATTTGTCATTAAATTGTATTAGGTTAGTTTTTGTCGTTGATTATTCATTTCATAAAGATGTTCAAGGGATGCCAGGTTGAATTTATTTTCGTAATAGGGCTTTTTTTGGTGATTTGCTGAATTTTTTTAATGATCAAGTATTCTTTTTCTGCTTTTCGTGGCGAGACCTATCTTGATCTATCAATTAGCACAATTGTGTCGGTTTGTTACACAATTATCTCATTGAAATGACGACATCTTTCTTGTGTATGTGGGAATGCAGCACTTGAGGTGTTTCTCCCTACAAACCTTACAAATAAGCGCCAGTTCACCTGTCACCTTTAACACTAGGCGGTACCAAGGCGGTCATTTTGACCTTTTTTTAAGGTTTAACAATGTCTCAAAACCGTATTTCTTTATTGAATTCATTGAAATTCAGTGAGTTTTCGTAAAATAATAAACTTCAAATGAAAACCTGAAAAGAATTCAACTTTTCTCCTCTTCCCTACTCCATTTCCTCCGGGCCCAGTTCTTTTTTAACAATTTTATTAAACATTTTTCTATTTGAATCCTGCTTTAGCGAGATTAGCGGAACAATCGTTCAATTTGATTTCTATTCTTCAGCTTTCTGTATTGTCATTTCTACTATATAGTAGAAGGTACTTGGCAGGTACGATATCTTCTATCGATTCAGCATCCTCTTAAACAACTCTGCAGCCCACACCTCAACTAAATGTTTTGTTTTTAAATCGTTTTAACTCAGATCAACAATTCCCATCAACCGTTCTTGCCATAATCCGCAAAACTTGTGAAGTAAATAACATAAAAATTTATTTCGAAAATATTAACACCCAGACAATACTTAAACATCATTTTCAAATGCTATTCATAAGATTGTAAATATTTTATATGGCTTAATTAACCGCACAACTTTGCATAAGGAATCTCCACTTCTAAAAGCCATTATCACAACAATGACTTCAATATTAAGGTATAAAACGTACATTCCCATTCTACCTCCTCTAAACATTTCTACCTGTATAATACTGTTCATGTACAATGTACATACACATTCTATATACCTACATGTGTTTCACATATTAATGTCTTATACTAAAGCCGAAACACTAAAATCTACTTATCAAAATCCTTAACAAAATACCAAAAACCATATTATAAAATACATTTGTTCTGGGCTAAACGCTAATGTTAGTGCTTCTGCTGCTGCTTCTACTGCTGCTTCTACTGCTGCTGCTGCTGCTGCTACTGCTGTTTTTGTTGCGTTCCACATCATTTCCAAATACTTACCTTATATACTTAAATATTTTTTTTTTTGGGGAAAACTTCCAATCGCAATTTACGTAGACAAAACACCTTTCTGGTGTATAGCATTTTTGGGGTAAAGAGGCTTTTGCCATTCCCAAAGATATTAAATGCCATGCCATCCACTAAAAAGCTTTAGATACATACGTCCCGACGAAACTCCATGCCATCATAAAGGAAGCATACGACATAATGTATGTAGGTATGTACAGTAAAGTACATATATACCAATGACTGGAGATATTCTATCTGCGGGTATAGGCACTGGCACTGGCACTGTCACATACAACAAGACAATATCTTGGGAGGTATTTTGCATAAATAAGAAGGTCTCCATTCATTCATATAAATGTTTCAATGGTATATGTAAAGATACTTTGTATATAATGAATGCATATAATAAATATGTATATGGATGTGTATGTGTTAAGTAATTCACCCTGGCAACACCTACCTCTATAATACTCACTGTACTTGGGGGGGGGGTGTGGGGTTTGTGTGTGTACTATATAACAATAATAATGTTTCCCCATTAAAAATAAAACTTTTTTTTATGGTTATGCTCTTCACATGGTGTCTTAAATGTGTAAGTTCTAAAATATCTCAAATAATGTATAAAAGTTATGTGCAAAATTTGTTCCTCACTGTTGTTGGTGTATAGCCCAGGAATGAAAAAAAACGCCAAGATTTAAGAGTGGGGAGAGGGAAAAAAGGTTAAAAAGGTTTTTTTTTATATGAAATACATTCCAACCGTGTTTTAGTGTTGCCATAAGCAAAACAAATATCCGTCAAGAATTTTTATGTATTTTTTTTTTTTTAAATAAAATATTTTTGATATAGGATTTATTATTGCAGCATTGTTTAGATATTTATGACATTCATAAGTATGTAGCAGTTGTTAAAGTTCTGACAAATTGAAAAATGTGTAACAGGAATTGCCATTGATATTGATAGTTCCAGTGTTAATCTATTAGTTTATTAAGAGGCATAATCTTCTAAAGTAGCGATTCCCAAATAAGGGATCGCGACCCAATTTTCGGGTCGCATGCAATTAAATGTAAATGCATTTTTCAAATATTAAAATTGTTTACATAATATTGTAAACTCCTCTCATCTATAAGTGAGATCAATGTCTGCAGTTATTCTGTAGTGTAGTGTAAACCATGCTTTCAAATATCTGACATTTCACGTTCAAACACATTTGGTTATATGGGTGGGCCAAGAAATATGAATTGAAAATTGGGTCGCATGAAAAAAAAGGTTGGGAATGGTACTTTGATCTATGCGATCTATTACTAGATATAGAAAAACCTGGATTACTTATTGCTTAAAAATCAAATCAGAAAAGATCTATCTCTCTCTCTCTCTACTGTTTCAATTCATCGAGGTCTAGATTACATTATTTCAGACAAGATTCTTGCGATTATCGTTTGTTAGACTTGGTAATCTCATTCTCATAAGTAAACAGTGGGCTAAAATTACGTTTAGTGACCATAATTCTACTAAAAGGTAGGAATTATAATTCCTGTCAAGCTCTAAAGGTCAATGGTCCCATGTGTCTTAAATTTAATTTATTGTACCAACAACATAATTTAAAACGCAGTTACCTAGATTTATTATGATTTGCATAATTATCATTGTACTAATTTTATCTTCTGTTTGTTTTGTTTCAGGTAAGCGCACACTTGGCAAAGTCCTTCAAAATTAATTAATATTGGCGCTGTATTAGACAAACATGCATACACAAATACATCCATATACACATAGATGCTTAGATTGCTAAGTAAACAAAAATGAAAATGCCTCACCATTATTCGTAAGTTAATCTAATTATCACCTTTGAAATACCGAGGTCTATAAAATGTTTTAATTAAAAACAAAAACAAAGAAAGCAACAGCAGCAAAAAAAAATAAATTCCACATTCCTTATTTAAACAATTAATTTGAGTCATATTATCTATCTTGTGACTTATCTTATCTATTTTTGAGTACATTTTGTTTATTTTTCAAGCATAGTTAGTCGATTGCTTCATAGATATTTTCTAATTTGTTTTTCTTTTTTGAAAATGCAATATTTAGTACCAATCATAAATATTTGGTAATTTCTATAAACACATTTTTAGTACTGTTCTGCGTATTTTTTGAGATATTCTCAATTCGATGCTTAGGCCGCTCTATTCAGCAACGATGGTCGTATGTGAGAAACCTGTCACAATGTTGGCAGTTGTTTTACATTAACAAAAGGAAGTGATCAATAGTTTATATTGTTTGTGTAGTGAAACACAAAATTCAATCAATTTGACATTCATTCATTTTACATATTAATAATCATTTTGACATATTTTTATGGTGGTACCATAATCGAATAAAAATAATATCCCCTACTGAATTGAAAGGAAATTTTGGCATTTGAAATCATTGTATAATGATCTAGTTATATTTAACTCATTTCATCTAATGATCTCTTTTTTTTTGGATGAAAATGCAGCACTTCAGGTGTTTTTATACGGAAACTTTATAAATGCTCGCTATTTCACCGCCATTTTTAAGCATTGGCACTTTTTTTTTGTTGAGATTTAAATCAACATAGCAGTGAAAAACAACCACTCAATCCACTGAGCCGTTTGGTCGGTCGTAATTACTTTGTACCTTACTTCTTTATATTACTCAACCTCACAAAATCTATTTTGTGGTTAGTAAAAATCAATAAATTTTTAATTGGCGTTCAAAACCATCACTAGTAATTTAGCAATTTTTTATACTTTCCATACTTTCTTACCGAAATTACTCAAGAATTAATTTAAGTTTCTATTTATGGCTATGTCGTTACCGTTAATGAATGATTTTTTTTTGTCGGGCTAACCTAAGCATGTTCACGTCGCAACAAGAAGCTAATTAATAAACTTTTCTTAGCTATTTTCAAACTAATTTCCTTTTGCTTATTTGGAAATTTCAGGCATAGAAAAAAAAAAGTTTTTCGATTTTTTTTTTTCGACTTGTAATTACAATACTCCTTCCATGGTCCCAATAAGTGTTTGCAAAAAAAAAAGAAAAAAGAAGAAAAAGTTGAAAGTCTTTTATAAAAAGTTTCATTTCGATATAATAAATGTGTAGTACCATAGAATGTTGAAGGGAAATCTTATCCTTTTTCGCCTTATACAGGTTTCTTGTAACGAATATAATCGACGTACGGTGGTATTCTACAAGAAAACGTGCAAAGATTTAATTAACTTAATCCGCATATATACCTGCATATACAAAGCCTATTGTTTGTACATAGCACAATATATAATCAAAGACAATATAAATGTTAAAACTCTCCAGTCTTTAATATTGAAGGAGAATTTTTGAAAGATCCTTTTGCATTTGTGGCGCACACACAAAAAAAAGAAGAAGATAAACAAAAACAACTTTCAATAGGTGTTGAAAAGATGTATTTGGAATTTTAATATCTGTAGACAAGGGAGTTTGTGTGGGCTGGGGAAGCGTTTATTAGGTTTTACTATTAATAGAAAATTCTATTTGATTGTTTCTGGAATACAAAAATAAGAGATACAAAATGTAAATACCCGAACGAAGGTAGTGAATAATTTATCTTTGTACTGTACGTTTATATTTTCAGATAAAAACTATTCCTAATATATATATATCTGGAAAGAAAATAATATAGGGTTAAAATTAATTATTGAGATCGCTCTGTTTTTCCACAAACATCGTCTATATTACGGATTACAAAAACATCACCTAGACTAATTGAAACCTATTCAATTCATAGCCAAATTATGGTATCGTTAGATCTCTCCTGTTCATATGATAATCACTCCAAATTACCAGACGTTCCAATCCAAGCTCTTAAAAACAGTCTAAATTACGGCATTATCTCAAAAAATGGCGATGCTTAAATAATTGCAGTAAAATAGCATTTGTAAGGTTTCCGTAAAAAGAACACCTCAACTGGTGCATTTTTCTATAAGAAATGACAAATTAATGTCAATTGAGATAAATGTATAAAAATAAGAGACCCATCTATCGAGCCCTTAGGATTTTCGGAAACTCTAAAGCACTTGCCTTCTCTCACACTAAAATAACTAACTAAGTACTAAGTAATAAAATATATTAAATTGAATCTTATATTGGTTATTATGATATTCATCCCTTGGAGAATCAAATTCCAATTTAGAGTTTATGAAACCTCCAAAGATGACAAACAATCGGACGAATATTGTGATTACATAACTGGATGGGGAGAGAGGGAAGGGGGGTGGTGTTGTGGTAGAAAAACAATACTATAATATTTTTAATATTCCACATAGATTGTCATGTCATCTCTACAATAAACTTGCAACCGAATTATTCAGCAGAAGTATTTTTTCCTTTTTCTTTTACTAGCCAGTTAGTAGTTAGTTATATAATAGAGGCTTTTTTTTTCTTTCTTGTTTTTGTTGTTGTTGGCCATTCTATTACATAATCTTATATAGAACCTAGCTTCACACACATATTTGATTAGTTTTTATATGGGGTATGATAAACCATTTTTCTATGCCATCAACTGTGTTTTTATTACGAAATCAACGATGAGTAAGCAAGATTTTTTTTTTCTTTTCTTAATTTCTTGTCGGAAACGATTCGGCATAAATATTGTTAAAGCTGAATCGAAAAATCTCTATGCTCAGATACTTTTTTTACTACTGTACAGATATACTTAATAATATTATACATTCCATTGTTAACATTAGCCATTTATATTATGTATGTACGTATCTATGGATGTATGGTACACACACACACACACAAAAACACAAAAATGGCAACACAATGAGAAAATGGAATTTTTATGTTGAGTAAATTTCGATGAAATAAATAAACCAAAGCATAGAAATCCAAAAATACCATTAAAAACATGAAAAATCATTGATTCATGCTATGAAGCGTAGTGTAACAACGGCAGTGGAGCAAAAATGGAAAAAAATCTTACATTCAAGGCCAAACAGAGGCAACAACAACAATAACAAAATCTTTCTCTTAAAAACTTTGTACGGTTCACGATTTTTTTTTTGTCTTATTACGTACGCCAAATTTATCAGCCATGTGGAAAATTGAGACCGAACGCTACTCTAGAGAAATGAACAATTTTCATGGATCGACATTGCTTGGTAGAATATAATGTATGGATAAAGAGCCAAAAATAAGAAGAAGGAAAAATAAAACAGCCTTCACAATTTTATATATGTACATATTTATCATCGATACACATACATACGTACATATATATATATATATATATATATTATATATTCATATACCTAGTATTATAGATATATGCATACAAAATCAAAAAGAAAATCTGCAGAGCCATTCATCATTGCTTTTTATAAATTATTACTACTTGGCAAGATAAAAAATTCCGAAATATAAAATTTAATAATTTTTGATGAATGGCAGTACAGAGATTTTGGTCTGCCACACAGCAATGAAAAACCATTCGTTATGTTATGATAGATAGAAGAGGAGTGGTGCGGTTTGGCTGATAAAATATTTTTATTTTTATTTAGCGTAAAATGGTAAAATGAATTTTTTATTCAAAATACTTGGACTGCGTTTGCACTATGAAAGTATTTATTGTGATTATTCGCAAATTTAAAAAAAAAAAAAATTAAAAAAAGGTTAAATCAAAAATGGGAATCTTTTAAAAATCCCCCTCATTATAAGACAGATGTCAGGTGGAAAGAATTAACTCACTAACATATTTTAATATTAATATGAGTTCAAATTCCATGGAAACAACTCCTCCAGTGGTAAATCAACGCAGAAGCATTCCGTCATGCACAAGAAAAACGTAAATAGATGATGACAATCTTTTGCGCATGCGAGGAAAATTTGCATTTTTGAAAACTTCTATGTCTATATCAGTCTTTTGGAATTTAAAAATGGAGTCTGGTTTATGTCATAGAGAAAAAATAGTGAAAGAAGAACAAGGAGGATAATTTTCTTCAAAGGTGATTACAATTTTTGAGGAGGACAAAGTTCACAAAAGGATGACGTTTCTTTTTAATGGGAGGACGTTTGATCAGCTTACCATAAGCCATAAACAAATAATATTTCTATACTTATACACGTGTACAAGGAAATATCTCAAAAAAGGGAAATGAAGTACAAAAAAATATCTCATAAATATGAATTATTATTTTCATATAATTTACATAAATATCTTATGATTCAATATACTTCAAGAAACGCCATTGCGGCGGTACATTTCTTGTTTGAATCGTGTACCTATCAACAACATAAATAATACAATTTGGTGAACTGTCAAAATTCTATGAGCTCAACCAACAAAAGTTCAAACATTGACATTGACAGCTGAAATCAAATCGATAGAAGAGAGAATGAGACAGAGTATTTTATTCCTATCAACACAAATATACATACATAGAAGAAGAGTTAAGACAGCCAGCAAAAAAAAAACACATTAAATACCCAGCTTTAATTTATCAAAACCATAAGCCCACCGTACGTATACAACAAAGTTAAAAAGGATTTGATATTTTTCATCCGAACATACCAGCAACAACAAAAAAAACCCACCCTTTCCCCCCTCAAGAACCGCAACATTAAAAAGAATGCCTTTTGATGTTATAACATTTGTGCCAGTTGGTTTTCACCTGAAAAACGGGTTTTATTATTTCTATCCGCAAGAACACAAAAAACAAAACTCCTCCAAATCCTTCACCCACAACCCAAACCAAAAAATCTTCAAGACTTATCGAATATGTATTGTCTAAAAATGGAATGTTTTTGCCCATAAATTTCTCTTAAAAAGAACAACAAACTTTTTAACAGATAAAGTTTTCAAGTAAAATTCAAAAGACGACTTATCCCTTTCCCTTTTCCCTAGATTTGCTTTAAGAAATTACGTAAATTTTCAAGTTGAATTGTATGTATTGGTTTATGTATTGTTCAATATATGTATGTGCGTAAGTATTGTATTCTGGCTTTTCTCATTTCAATTTTCAATCAACGGGATCCAATCCAAGGATAACAAAATAGTCGATTTATGGGTGTATTGGTATTGGTTCCAGGCATATAGAGTAAGGTATAGTGACTGTCTGCGTTGAAACTTTGGCGAAACATTTTCATCATGAAGTTAGAAGCATCCCTAAAATGACCCAATTATCCAATTATATAGAGCTGCTGAAAATAGAGCCGAAGACTTTTTACAATGTTGTCCACGACTCCACGATCCGTCGGTATTGCAGCCAATGATGATATAATTTCGAAATTTTTAATGACAGGATCCTGTTTAAAAAGGAAAGGTTGCCAATAACTTAGGTAATTTAATTTAATTCAAAACTAAATACACCAGGCAACTAGAATTACGTCAACTAAGGTGTGTACAAACAAAACAATCTGAGTTGAGGAATTTAGATCGCATAATTTGATAGGATACTTAGTATACTTGGTTCGATTCCCCATTGAAAAGCCCTAGGTGACAAATGTATACCAAATAAGATTTTAAGACAAATTTCCCATATATATCCAAAACATGTTACATCCCAGTGATTAGCTTGCTTCTATCATTCCTATTTAATTCAGTTTTGGAAATTATTTCAAATACCCAAAACGAGTTAAATTCCCAAATTAATTTTCTTAGTTAAATAAGTAAATTTAATATTATGAAATTCTTAAGACATTAAAATCCGACACAAACTGAACAAACGATTACTCTATGGAGACAGAAATAATAATAATAATAAAAAAAAAAAAACGCCAGAAATTTAAATCCTCACCAAGTATATGCCAAGAGATTGGGTAACAAAAATAAATCCTTTTTTTATTTTTTTTTACTATCTTCGTTCTTTTATAGCCATTTCTGCCAGAAAAATGTGGCTGTGAAAGTAACGAACAAAAATATACGTAAAGAACCTTTTTTTTTTTTTTTGCAGTGCTACTTCTGCAGCTAATAGTCCCATACTAGAAGGTTCAGCCTCCCATTCCAAAATAATTTATCTTTACAGTACATACATACATATATACTTACTATAGGGATATTGTACTGTACATACATACTATAGCTCCCCTTTTATGTATATGCAATGTACATATATATAATTATATAATATACACGTATATTACTTTATGTACATTTTATATATTATACATACATATATACATTGCGCGTACATAACGTATATTATATGGTATGTGTATATAAATGCTGTACATATCCTGAGCCAGGAAAATCGATTCAGACCGTCAGCCTTGGTTTACTTCATTTTTGGGTACAACAAACCCAAACCAAATACCAAAAACCCCAATATTCAACCCAGCCAGCCACCCCCTCTTTTATATA
>JANSTT010007968.1:0-26748 GCA_026745375.1 Platyura marginata | reverse complement strand
CAATTTACCCAATTATATTTATTGTACAGACAAAATAGACACGTACAAAGTTGTAAATAATAAACAAGTACGCATACCGGTATATTATAATCGGCGTAGCCAATTTTTCCTTCTTTACTGGTTTTTACTTAAGAGTGCACATCAACTGCTAGACATTGGCGCTTTGTAACTGTTTTAGGTTTTTTCTTAGAATAATCTGTGACACAATAGCGGCCCCTACAGAGTTAATGCATTGATAGCAAATGGCGCAATAGCAACGCCTACGGAGTGCAAAGGGTTAGGGCTGGTCGTCCACTAGATGTGTTTTTATACGAATTGCGAATGTGATAGGAATGTGACGAATATATGCGAATGATCCAAACACACTGAAATGTATTAACCATCGTCCATTGTATGCGATACAATTTGTACGTTTTCGTCCGTTTCCATCACAACTTCAAACTATCCCATTTTGATGGGATTTTTTGTCCGTATTCATGCGAATTTTGACATATTTGTTAAATGTATGTTTAATTCAAACGAATTGTGTTTTGTTATTTTACGACTACGAATAATTGTGTTAATATTTTAATTTTTTAGTGAAAAAAATGGTGAACATTGTATAATTAATTAATTTAATACGGATACCAACATATGCCAATTCGTATGAAAACGCATCTAGTGGACGACCAGCCTAAGGAACTATTAAATTTAGTGTTGGCATTTAAGCCCCCTTTGATTCATACACATTTTAATTACGCAGATCTACTAAGTAATTAGTAGACCATCGTATTATGATGACATCCGCACCATAACGAATTTATTTAAAATTAAACTTGAAATGTCATAGATTTTTTTCGAAATTGGCTTAGACAAGAATTTTGTAATCCTATCAAAGATGAATTTTAAAATTTTAAAATCTCCACCAGATATAATTGTACTGTAGAGTTTAGGATATTTGCTGAAACATTTTGAATTTGTTCGTTTATAAATTTTAATATTTACAAATCATTTTTTCAGATTCGCAAAACTCATTTTCCACCTAGACCAAAACTCCGGAAATCACGTTCCAGCTATTTGAAGAATTCACCGTCATCTCGAGCTGGTAGCACCGTCCTAACATCATCATCAGAAAGACAGGAACATCCGATGGGTAAAGGTGGTATATTACTCTCACATAATAATTCTAAACGGAAAAAACGTTTACATAAACGAAATACTAGAAAACCAAATAGTGCCGATGAAAGTAACGTTTCGGATAACGACGAAAACGTTTCGGATTTAACAACAAGTAGTCGCTTGGACGTGCTCCGGAAATCATTAATACAAAGTTACAGAGATAGTATTTCGGGTAGTTGTAGTGGTGGTAGCACCAGTGGAAGTAGTAGTAATGTACAAACTATTTTAGGTACAAATAATTTTCAAATTGAAAATAAATTTCTGACTAGTGTTGTCGATATCGTACCGTCGTCTGATTCGAAAAAACCGATACCGCCGTCTCATTTAAATTTAGAACAATTTTCTCAAAAAGATTCCGGTTTCAGTTCGTGTTCCAGTCAGGGACTATCGCCGTGTATGCCACCATTAACCGAGACCAGTAGTCAGGAAACATTTTGTTCGGAATTTGATACTAGGGTAGAAAATATGGAATTGCATAAATTTATTGCCACCGAATCAGAGAGGCCATTGACCGTAAACAGTTCACAGGAATCGATTTTCACCGATAATAATTTGCCGACCTTATTGTCCCAATCATCAACAGTCTCGATGCGCAGTAATTCTTCGTGTTCGGAACAATTTCTAAAAAGTTCTGTGATTAAATTGGATGATATTGGATCGTTATCGACCGAATTACGTTCATATTCCGATACGGAAGGGGCGTCGAAAACGGTACCATTAAATCGAAAATCATCGCCCGCCAAAAATACGGACAATTCAAATAAAACCGATAATTCGTTTGGATCGTGCATTGTATGTTTGACCGGACCAAAAAATGGCGTTTTTGTCCATAGTCGTGTATTGCATTTGTGCTGTTGCTACCAGTGTGCTGTTAAAATATGGAACAGACGGAAGCAATGTCCGATATGCAATTGCAAAGTAAAGAATGTCATAAAACTGTTTGTTTATTAAAGAAATTCTTTCTTCTTTTTTCTTTTGTTCTATTTCTTTCTATTTGTGGTTTTTTTTTAAGTGCACCCTGTATATATTAGAATTTACATAATAACAGCGTTGCAATTTAGTGCAATTTTCTTTCTTTTGTATTATAATATTTCAGCTGATTTTAAGAATTATAACGATTTCATTACTATAGCAACAAAAAAAAAGAAGCAAAACAAAAAAACAAAAAACGTGAAAAAAAAACAAAAAAAAAGACACTCAATAAGTCACCCAAAAATGAGAATTAATAAATAATATAATTTTTTATTTTCAGATTTAACTTTTGTGTTTTATTTGTCTATTCTAGGTGCATCCAATCCAATGTCCAATCAATCCAGTTGCGATATTTGGTCTTTGAAATTTTTAATTGAACACTTAACGAAAATTATTAAAGAAATCAAGCCTCGTTAACCGTTAACACTAAACGTACCGTAACATTTTGTATATACCTATTTTTACCAAAACCGCTAAAAAAAACCGGTCACAGATTACTGTACATTATCAGCAAAAACCAATGGAGAAGAGAGATAGATGTTAAGTACATATTATATTATAGAAAAAGTCGTAAAGTAAGATGGAGAAAAGCGGTCATTTGACCCTGGTACGTTTAGTGTTAATTAACGTCATCTCATCATCACCAGTTTGACAATAAAATTCTAAAAACTAATAACAATTCAAAATTGTGTTCCAGACTCGCAATCACCATTTTGCTTCCACACTATAAAAATATAAAGTGGAAGCCTTGGTTTCACTTTTTTTTAAATTTTGTTTTGTTTTCTCCATGCTTTAAAGTGAAAAAGGTGGGGAAAGGGTAGTTCAGTGTGGAAGCCGTGAAACTTTACTTAGCACATTTTTTTATTTGAGACTTCAAATTGTTTAATTGGTCAAAAACCGAATGTCGATCCTAAAAATTAGACAATGCGCTTTTTACTTAAATCTAACATGAGCCATTTATCGGATTCTCCAGTTCTATAAAAGCTTAATCCAGAGGTCTTCAAACCAATATGGCGTCTGAGTAAAAAAAAACACATAGAAACATTTTATTTATTTATTTGTGCATTGCCTCCACAATTAATTTGAGTTTGGAACCAACAAAATAGCCTAAAGGCTGTGTTACACACTTTGTATTGTTTCTATTCTTTCTTTATTGCATATTCGTATTATGAAAAATAAATGTGTGTATGAAAACAAATATGTCTGCGAGTGGTTTTGAGTAAATTGAGTGGCATTTGGCTTAATCCTAGCCAGTCTACTCATGCGCATGTTATGACCTGTCTGAGCAATGACTTCTCAGAAAAGTTTAGTTGATCTGCTCATTATGCTCAAATCATGACACTCTCTTATCAAAAACTGATAAGAAAATGTTGATAATTTGTTCCTATAAGGAATTTGTTCAAAGGTTTTTGCAAAAATAGCCATGTTAAATAATTTGGCAATTAATGGGTTAATTACGCACTTTCGTGCAGTACGACTTTTAATCTTTTTTTCTTTAATCTATAACATCTTCGGGATCAAGATTATGGTATCACCATTGTATTTTGCTTGGAAACGCAAGAAAAAAAGTATTTTACAGAAAAAATTATATGGGAAAAGGGGTGGAGGGGATTTTGCTCATTTTCAGGCGTCCTACGCAGATTAGAAGCCCACTGAAAAATTCAACGTGAATTTGACAAAAAAAACCTCGATTTTTTCGATGCGTTTTAAAAACTGCATATAAATAAAATTTTCTGCCAACCCGCAATGCATCCTCTCGTTGCATTTAAATAGACAAGGACCATGCCAATTGACGAAGAAATTGGATATATGGGGATTGAACAAGTTAGAGAGAGACTACACTGTTCACTCAAGAAGCCAGTGGTCCCCTAATTTTCGGGTCAGACGAAAAATTTGAACATTCGACTCGAAAAATCATATTTGTCATACTGTTTTTCATTACGTCAAGTGTTCTTTTCTAATTAAATTAAAAGGTTGCCTTTTTTTGACGACTTGTTTTGTAATTTTAAAAAAACGGTCGGCATTTGGTTGAAAAGAGTCACACGAATATCACTACTGATTATAAACAATTCGAATTTATCTACGATTTTGCATTCACAAAATCTACAAAATGCATGAGTAGAATGGAAACTGAAATCCAGTACAATAACCGAATCTAGTACAATTTGAAACGCTGTATTATATTTTTGACATCAACTTTTATAACCGCTAAAAATGCATCATAAAATCGCATTTCTCTCTTCATTCCCAATCATTTCCTTCACGCTTTCGCAGTTGCTTTTTAACCGTTGTCGAACGAGGAGTGATATCTACTAATAAGAAAAAATAACAGAAAGTAGTGTTTGATTGTCTTCAAGAAAAACTTTATTGATAAAAGTTTATTCAATTTTACACATTTTTCCATATTAACAAAGTATAAATTTTGTGGTAAGTTTTTTCTTTAATAATTTTTTAACAAGAAATTTTCTTTTTTTTTTTAATATATTTTCGGGTGTGGACGCCGCTATGTTTTTCATGGGCAAGCGGCGTTCGATGCCGGTCCCCTAATTAATTTACTATTTTCATTATTGTGCGACGACTGTTGAATAAATAACGATTTATTAATGTGATTATTTCCTCGATTAGACATCGTTCCGCTTATTATTTTTTTTTTTTAAATTTGTAAACATTTTCAGTGATTATTCTAAAAATAGAAATTTTTGTATTTATATGTCGGCACTCTACCCAATATATTCCACTTATCACAAAAAACCGGATTTGTATAGGCAATGGGCGTAGGAAGAGAAGCAAAAAAAAAAAACGGAATTAATTTGCTCATAATCCATATAATTCGAAGGGTTTCTTGGCATTAAGTAAGCAAGTTTTTATTGAATTAATTTGTGTTGAGATTCTCTTTATTTAAATATGTTGGGAATTATTTTTTGCTGGATGATGAGTCATTGCACAAATAATTTTTTTCTTTTTTTTTTATTGCTTTGTGTACTGTACATGAAACGTTTTTTTTTTTTTTATTATTTTATTGCGGAATTTGTAGGTGCTTTGTTGGAACTATACTAAAAAAAATTCAATAATGAAGATTATTTAGTAGATTATCACACTGGAGTGTCTCCACCCTAATCTATTAGTATAAAAAATAAAACCTGTTTCCCAACTTTGCAGATATTGTTGAGATGCAAAATTTTTTTCATTAAATTCCACTTTCGACAGGTACTTAAGATGCAAATTATTCTTTTTATACTTTAAATTTAAAGAATTATTGAGAATTGAGTGTCATACCACGATCAGAGATGTGTGTAGAAAGTAAATGATCTTTTGATACTTACGTCGTCATCGATATTATGGAGTGGAACTTTTATTTTTAGATACATTCAATTAAACGACTTTGGATCCATTCTGATCATCTACATTTTTACTATCTCTACGAAAAAAAATGATCTCATTCGCCAATATTCCTATCTAAAGAAGAAGTCAATTCCTGCAGTTCCATTCGTTTCACTGTCAACTCTTCTGTGCCTTGTCTTTCGAGGTCAATCTCTAATATTCTTTTTAGGCACTTGTTGACGTCAATTTTCCTGTCAACGCACCAGTATAAAAGTAGATAAGAAATCGATTCGTAGTCCAACACTTTATTGTATATATTCGCCCAAAACGATTTCAGTTGCGATGTTTAGAATGGGTTGGAAGTCAAAATGCCAAATTAAAAAATAACGAATTTTTAAATTTTCGGGATTATGACTGTTTGGAATTTTGATACTATCCCATTTAGGATCACTTTACACTCTTTTTTGGCCATTCAAGAGGAAGATAAGTTCTTACTTTTTTTTTATATTATTTGGGTGACCACTTAATTAAAAAAACAGTCTCTTAGACAGCATGCTATGACAGATACAAATTAGAAATTTAATTTTCCAAATAAATTCAGTGGATATTTGTCAAAACCGTTTAAGTCGACTTAAGTAAATAATTAGAGTCTTTAAGTTGACTTAAGCTGTTCTGACAAATGAACACAGAATTGTTCCAAGCAAAACTCGTTTTTTTTTATTATTAATTAAAAATTCTACTCTGTGTGCATCTTTCACATCAAGAAATTGAATTAAATCAAATCATATCAACCACAATAATTACCCACATTTATGTTGTGCTGCTGAGTAAACCGTCTGGTAAATTGATAGTCCCCCCTTCATTCAGTAGAACAATCATAAAGTCGACGTTAATATTACTTAAGAGAAGTAACAGTCTATTTGAATTCACAATGTGCACGTTTGTCTGATTTTAATTACATTTTCAATTATATTGGGTCTATCTGTTACGAGACACTTCAGGAGGAGTCAGTGTCAACAATTAATCAGAGCACAGTCAAAAAAAAAAACAAATGAAAATGCTAGCCTTTTCTTTATATTGAAGAAAGTATTTCATGTTGCCACACCAAAAGAAGAGTGATATGATCCAGTAACCATATTTTTATTAACATAATTAATGTTGTTCTTACCATCCATATGTATATGTATTCCAATATAATGAGTCATCCATCTGTATGGAAATTATTTTATTCATAAATGGCTAGCCTTTTGTATATTACATCTCTCCCCATTTAGTCATTTTTGTGTGTGTGCCTGTACACAGTTCCAGTTCCATATGTGTGTGTATGCGTGTAAAGAACAACGGTTTTTTTTTGCCTGCCTTGTGCCAATCCACATCTCTTTGCTGATAAATGGTGTGTACACCGAGAGAGCTGTTGGTACAAAGCCTGGACCGAACCGTATACCAAATGGCATTAAAACATTAAAAGCAACACACATCACACATGACCTCAATGCAACATAATATAATATTGTGAAGCCATCAGACCCAATATTATTTAACCGACAAAAAACATCTCCATAAATGGAATAATAAAATGTTCGCGGTGACTTTTTATTTTCGGAGTCGTTTTTGCAATTTATATGCACACAGAAAATGTTGTTTTCTTTCTATTTTCTTTTTCTTAATCGAAGTTTTTCTAATCTAATCTAACGACGAAATGATTCAAAAATATACAAAATTTTTGTTATCAAATAATATTATGGGCGTGGAATTTTTTTTTCTCTCTACCTACATAAGTTCCGAGGAAATAAAAATTGATAAAAAGACTGGTCACACACCAAGCGTGTTATCATTTTGTAAATTAGGTGTACCCCGATATAGAATTAGCTGATTAAAATCTTGGCAATTTAGTTTTTTTATTTTTATCGAAATAGAATCATAGGTGTCAATGGGTTCAAACGTTTCTAGTAGTTGATCATATCATCGTTTAAAATTAAATTTAGATTTATGTAGATGAAAGGAAATTCCACTGCAATGTTTGTACATAGAAATTGGTAGTGATGAACAATAATCTAAAAATATATGGGAGGGAGAGTTTAGAACAAGTTTCTGCATTAAAGTACATATTAGTTGCGATAATTGACTGCAAATCTGTTTTGAGATTGATTCATGTGATTGAAATCTGTCTTATATTCGTCAAGAATGGAAGGCCAGATTCAACACGGTATTACAAAACGATTCTAATTGGCAATTTATTAACCAAGTTCTAGCACTCTGATCCGATAACTTTCTCGAGTTATAACTAGAGTTAGCATTCTGATGCATTTATTCATTGAGTGTTAAGGCCTGCAATTTTTGGAACTAGTGTTTGTTAGCACTCTGTTTTCGCTGGCGCCAGGATTTCGGGTATGAATCGTATTTTGAGATGACATTTATTTATTTATTTTTCGGACAGACTGAATTGACATTTGACAGCGTAATGCAATCAAACGTATGTCAAACGTCATTCTAGCACTCGAATCGAAGTGCTAGTTCGGAACGCTGTTTTTGGTACCTAGCACTCGGCATATACTTTTAATCCTAGTGCTAGAGTAGCACTTCGATGCGAATAAATGGCCGAGTACCAGACCGAGGTCCTAGCCCGAGTTTTCATTTGCGAACTTGTGCTAACTAACACTAATCTTAGATTGAATTGGGGATTTTTTTGCATTTTACGGGCCCACCTCCGGAGAAATGAATAAATTGGCCGTAAAAGTCTAAGGTCTATTCATCTTTAATGCTACCAAGGTACTATTGAAAAAAAAATACTTGCAGACTTAGGCTAGTCCGATAGTTGCTGCATAAATGGATTTAAGGCAAAACTACAAATTGGGGATCTCAAATTTTCAAAATATTTTTACCTTTTAACCTAAATACCATGATACACTCATCCCTCGATTTGCACGGTAGATATGTTCCATAGAAAATCGTGCAAATCGAAACCGTGTAAAACGAGACATATGCATATAAAAAAGGAGGATTGGAATTAAACTCTAAGCCATGTAAATTGAGTCAAAGAATATAAGGAAAATTCATAGATACATTCATAATAACCGTGTAAAACGAGACAAGGATTGTATATGGAAAAATGGAGATTGGTTCCATTGAATGCCAAGTCACGATTACCCTTCCTCATATTTACTTTTATTTACAAACTTACGCACCCATCAATGGCAAACGCCAAGAGGAATGACACAAGGGTGCGTTAGTTTGTGAAATGAGTGCATTTAATGCAAAGTAATCGATTTTGTGAAATGGGTGCGTCCGTAAATAATTCAAGTGCTGTGCAAATCAAGGGATGCGTGTATATTACTGAAGTGTTGTTTTGATTTGGTGGAAAATGCATTTATCACAATTGACCTTTTTTGGTCATGGACTAAATCATATCGTTTCTCATAGCAATTTTAATTTTTTTTTATGAACATTTACTTTCAATACATTTCATTTGTCTGAATGAAGTCATTATTCATTTTGTATGGATATTTTTTTTTCTAATTGACAGTAATGATTGGTTTTTGTTCTGTAAACGCCTCTTGTACAGAGAACCTGCTCAATAAGCAACAATAAAAATAATTCAGATACCAAATACCAATGTAAATATTTTTTTTTGTTTTCGTTTATTATTTCCTACATACAAAATTTCGATTATTTTTATTTTCTGGCAACGCAGCTTTATTTTTATTTGGAGTCTTTGGAAGTACAAACACAGCAGAATATATGTGCGCAATTAATAACAAAGAAAAAAAAAATTAAAATATTTTTTTTCTTAATTATGACTAATCAAACCGAAATGAATGGTATGTGATATGATGAATATTGCAGAAGGACAGGGTGCTAAAGAATTTATAATCAATCGATAAAAATATTTGTAAATATAGAGGAAGTCACGTATGTTGTTTATTTATTTATTTTTTTTTTTATAATAAACTCCAGAGCTTTACGTCGTTCATTCTCTGTTGATAAATTGCTATGACGATTTATAGATTTCTGATTGTTTGGTTCTTTGTTAATTGTAATTCATATTCGTGTTGTTATTAATAGTTGTGCAAATCCAAATGGACATTTTTTTTAAGAATCTCCTACTCCACCCTTTTTAATTTTTACAAGTTTAAAAGACGTTTATTAATTGATCAATATTAATTTAAAATCTTCAAAATTTGTCAACGGAATAATTCCTTTTCTTTCTTCTTTTTGTTTTTTGTTTCATCTTCTACCAGTATATTTACATTGTCATTGATCGTTGACCTACCTTCAACCTGTTTTTATTGAGGCTAAACAAATGTTCCTCTCGAGAATTTATTTGCTTGACTATTTAGCATCGGGATGATACTACATACCATCTCTTAATTGATGTACGAGTTATTAATAATTTTCAAAATAAATTTTTTGGAAAATACCCAAAAAATGTTGCTTCAAAAATAACTGGTTAATGAGGGGGCTAATAATAAAATTGTTTTAAATTATTTCGTATGTTGAATTTTAAACGGATACACACAAAGGTTTTTATTAATCATAATTGACTATTCAATATCAATAATTTAATTAGTATCATAACCCAAGATTCAGATAGAGAAGACAAATGGAGACAAAGACAATCATAGCTAAGGGTGGTGTGAAATGATATTTTTGATTTAATTGGCATGACATTATTTTTAAAGAAAAACTAGTACTTTAAATGAAAAATAAATAATTGGATGCTCAGTGAACATCTTAATCGTTTTCTATGCTAATTAATATCTTAATTTCTTCCATATCTACAATTTTTTCTTTTATTCGTAATGATAAAAAATTTCACTGATTCGATCAGATTTGTAGTCAATATTGTGTTTTAAAATAGAGGAGGTTTATAAGGCTCCTAAGCCTTTTTTTCCGAATCTCTTCTCTGTCGTGCAGTAAAATGGAAAATTAAATTTATTCTAAATTACTTCTGATTGAGTGAAACGCCCATTATTTGGTTTTCTTGCATTAGTTTACCCTATAATCTTATGGGCGTTTTTATTTCCCTACTCTTATTTACAGGATTTGATTTTTTTAATTTAAAATATTTTCTAATCTGATAGAATGATTAAAAACTAGTAAAGAAGAAATAAATGGCTATACCCCGTATTAGTACTTATTTATTATCCACGACTTTTGAAATCAATTTAATACAAATGATTAAAAACCCTAGAAATTACATAAAATTGATTGCAGTGCCATAACGGTAGATCGTGAAACTTTTTGATCTATAAATGACATAAAGAAACCGCACTTTGTGCAGAAGGTGACATTTGCTCTGCTGACTGTTGAGCTTACGATGTGCCTTGTCAATATTTCTATAACGAGACTAATATGTGCTCTAATAGTAGTGAATAGATCGAACACTTAATTTGCATATGGTAAGCGTGTTGCCGAGGAGTTTCTGTTAATAATCAGTTTTGCCCTTGCTATACCAGAATATCAGTTCCAGTTACAAAAAAATTATGATACAAACTATTTTATAAGTTCTTTTCTTTTTAGTTTAGTTTAATTAATGTAAATTACTTAAATAAACGAAAATTTCAAAAGTTCTTCTTTGACATTTTACAAGTTCCAGGCATCATAAGCCAATTTATCAAATAAACATCACACAAATAGATATTTGTGAAATGTAAAGAAGCCTCACTCATATTTATATTTATTTCTTTGCAATAATACTAACAACAAAGTTTTAAATAAAATTAGATTATGACAATGAAATAAAAAATATTTTTCGTTTAGATGAAAATCGAAGAAATTCCACTGCAACATTTTAAAATCGTTACATAATCGCGCTATTTCTACTTTTAATTTCATTGTCGTCCATATTTGGTACTTTGACCAATGGCCATGACTTAGTCTTGCACGAAATCATTTATTAATGCTTTCTGTAGGTATGTATATATAGGTACATGTGATGTACATTCCAACAACCACAAGCGCTACTTAAGAAAATATTAATGAGATGGCTTTTCATGTTGCTCCAAATATCTATAAATATAAAATAAAAATCACCAAACATCATCATTAACACATTGAAATTAACTCCCATAAAACTTAAAATCATCTACCGACATTAATTAGTCAACCGTCACAGATCATTGACCCCTGATCATAAAAAAAAAAAAATTTGCTTTTTCTCTCTTAAAACTTCTATTTCTTTGCCCATAACCCAACCTGACAACCACGCATAACCAACAATTTCCAGAGGCATTGAGAATCATAATCTTTTTTCAAACATTCTTTTTAAAATTATCTACACAAAGTTGCGCGCAGTATACAGTAAACCCTCCTATAACGGCGGTTAATTCGTACCGCGTTATAAGAAACCCAGAATTGGTACAAATCACATTAATTCGTACCGTATACGGAAACCGATAAACGGACAAAATCATCCCTGACAATTTTTTATAAGACGGACAAAATCTCCGCTAACAGAATTCTCTTTCTCCAGGAAGGATTTTGTTCGGGTGACATTTTGTCCTTTTTAAAGTAAATTATCCGGAGGGATTTTGTACGCTTTAAAAAAAATTATCAGGGGTGATTTTGTCCTAGAACCACGGAAATCGTATATTCCGTAATATGGTAACCGCATTATAAGAAACTTATAATTAATACACATCACATTAATTCGTACCGCGTATATGGAAAATTTCACTAAAAACTGAAATTAATAAACATGTGTATTCACTAAAAAGGGGATTTCCCGGAATTTCAACTGCAATAAATTTAATTTTAAAATCCTGTTGTACAATAAATCGGGTTATGTGGAAACCGTCCGCGTAATAGTGTTGCTACCGCGTTATAATGAAAAACCGCATATTATATGAATACCGCGTAATAGGAGGGACTACTGTATGTGTAGTTGCAAAGAAAGGTATATTGGAATAAATATAAAAAAAAATATATAAAATCTGCAAAAACGTCACGTACACGTCTGCATTTATTTGCGTTTATTTTTTTATAATAGGAGGTACATATATAAGTTAAGTACCTATGGATATGGTATACTGTGAGAAGAAAAGAAATACTTAAAAAAATACTAAACAAATTTACAAAAAATAACGTCAACCATAATAAACATTTACAATGCATTGGTAAAATTCAATAAATATAATTCGAGATTTTTATGATAAACAAACTTATGTACTTAATACTTATGTCTTATGTACTTCATTTATATACTTCATGACAATGAATTTATTTTTAAAATTACTGTTGGGACAATATTGAACTAAGTCACTATTTGGTTATATTTGTATTCAGTCGATAATTTGTTTCAATTGTTGTCAATCGTAAGTTGGAATCTTTTAAATTATTTTTCGTATAATTTAATTAACCTTTAAAATACGGAATAGGGGGGCTTTAGGTCCCCCAAAAATTACAAATAGTTTTTTTTTGTATGAAATAATGTTTTGTTTTCGTTCTTTTTTCAGGCAGTGCAATTTTTGTGATTAAAATTAGTTTCATTGAATTCCTTAAAATAAAAAATACAAAAATAATTAATTATACTTATTTTAATTTACTAACACTACTATCATACAAATAATAAATTTTTTGCATGGGGGTCCTAAGTTACCCCACCTAGTACTTTATGTTTCAAAAACAGGCTCCGTATTTTAAAGGTTAATATGACATCACAAGTCAGCGATTTAGTAGATCATTTGAGTTTTTTTTTTGCCATTATTGATATTTCAATCACAAACATTTGATTAGTTTAAAAACTTCTCTCTCTTATTATATGTATAAATCATTTTCCGTTCAAAAAGTTACAATTTTTTGGTTATATTCTTCTAACTTCCAAAATACAGTGTGTAACTTTCATTTTCGCAAATGTGAGAAATCTGCAAAAATTAAGCTTGCTTTGGGGCTGTGTCAGCTAAAGGAGTTTATTTGGAATTTTTTAAAAATAATTGAAACAAAGTGGCGAAAAATTGGGCATATTTCGATCATTTAAATATTACCAAGATGATGATCCCAAACATACAGCCGAAATAGTCCGACTTTATTTGTTGTACAAATGGCCTAAGGTGATAAAAACTCCTGTCCAATCACCGGACATCAACCGAATCGAGAATGCTTTGGTCGAAAAAGTTCAATAATAAAATGTATTTATTTTTTTTTAAATTAATTGTTTTTGAAGTAAAAAATTCGGATTTTTTAATTAGAATTTTTATTTTAGTTTCTTATTTGTATTGAAGTTATTAGTTAATTTTGCAGATTTCTCACGTTGTGCGAAAATGAAAGTTACTAACTTTATGTAAACCATTTTTAGTTTAAAAAGTCACCATTTTTCTGTTTAATTGTTTTAACTTCCAAAATATATGTTTTTAAAATATTTTCGTTTAAGAACGAATTATAGGATATTAAAAAACCTTTAATTTAGTGAATATACGGTAAATCTAGGAAATCAGGGTCGCCCAAAATGTGCATCTAAATAATTTTTTTTTTCAATATTATCAAATGGTTATATGTACTATATTTATAGTAGTATTTAATTGATAAATTAGAAATCAGGGTCGTCCAAATATGGCCTACTATCTATAAATTGGTATTTGAAGCGACTTTTTTATCAGAGCTCAATAGAAGTTGGAATGAATTTTTCCATGTTTTTCATATAAATTAATTTTATTTTGCTTGGTCTAATTTCTAATAGAATAGAATAGAGTAGACGAATAAACATTTTAAAATCGTTTTATTTTACTTTTTAACACATTAGACAAAGACTATAATTAGTCAATAGTCACGGGAATATTAATAGGCAACTAAATTTAACACACTTTCACCTGGTCACTAAAATTGAGATTATAAAATCAAAAGTACAGATCCTCTTGATTGCCTCCCTATATGACAAGTAAACGTACAGATCCTCTTGATTGCCTATAGTAAATAGACTATAGTAGATAGACAAGTAATAAGTTTTTTTTTTAATTTTTTTAATTTTCATTGTTTCTACTGTATTTTGTTTGCTTTTCTTTTTTATGACTGAACTGATTTATTTCCCTCCTCACCAACTCAAAAAATGCCTATAATTTGTTTGATAATAATCTTAATTGGAAAATCTCATAAAGAAATGAAAAAAAAAATCTTTACTCACACTGTAATGAGTTTAATTTTTAACGGCTAACATAAAAATACTTCTCCACCAGTACCTTGGTAACAATAAAAAAAAATTTAATTAAATTTTAGCATAAATTTTGAAACTGTAATTTTTTAGAACACTTCAAGAAAAAACAGCAATTTCAATTTGTTGAGGCCTATTAAGATTAATAATTTCAATTGGCTCTTTAACATTAATCAAGAAAAAACATAAATGGAAAATTTCATATAATAGATGCTTGTATAGCTACAACAACAACAATTTATTGGAATTGAAATGATTTTCTCTCTTTGCTAATATTATTTCCAATTCGAATGCTCATAGATGATGCTATAGAGACAAAAAAAAATTTTTCCATGAAAATACAAATTGAACAAACAAATAAATTGGAAAAAGTCACTTGGAACATCAGCAACAGGAACGAACGTCCATTAATTTAAGCTCAGTCATCATAATAAAGCTTCCCATTTCTATAACTATACAGAGAGATAGAGGAAAAGGAAAAGGCAAAAATTTTGCGCTCGTCATGGTTAAGTGCCCAAAGAGTATGCTGGAAAGGGAGATGGGGGTAGTGTAGTAGTGCGGTATTGATTTTCGGAGATGTCTATGGGTGTGTTCAAAATATAGTGTCTGGTTGGATGACGTCACGTCTGGAAAATTTCAATGTATCATTATTGTAGATGTGGAGTGTATATTTGGCTTTTTTGTATGTGGGAATAGGTTGGGTTTTCATTTGAATATTTTTCGTTTTCATTTGGCTTGCGCTCTGATGGCCAACAACAGCTGACTATGTATATACTCATATTTGATATTTTGATGTTTAATAGGAGTGCTTAGGCTGTGTCGATATACAATTCAACAGTAATTTCGTTGTTTTTATGATGTTAGCAAAATCAAAAACAGATAAATGGAAGTTTTGTGATCAGAATTTTCGATTGTAGGTATCTTTTTGGAACTAAATACATACATATATGTATATCCAAATTTTTGTGTAGCCCGAAAATAGCTGACAAATATTTTCTCTTAGTATGGTTTTTATTGGTCATAATCACGTGAAAGTAACATCAAAAGTTTTATTGTTAACATGCGATTTATTTGATACAGATTTAAGATAAAGGCGCCTTCAATTTCTGTTATACATATACTTATAGAGGCACAGCCGTCGAAATTTCTCTTCACAATAATTGTCTTTTCTTATCGAATAGCAAATAATTTTCGTAAAATTGCATTTCAAACGAAGACACCCATATTTTACAATTCAGCAATTATTTTATTTGTTAACATACAAGGCCCCTTAATATTCATCGTAAAACAAAAATTTTGCTACCATTGTCTTTTTTGTGAAATTGAAGCTAGAAATTTGAATGTTCATTATATAGTCCAACAGTAAGATCTCTATTGTTTTTAGAGCAAATCGGACAAAGTATAGGAAAGACTGTGGTACAGTGTGCACCTAATTTTGATATAAATCATTCATTTACTCGGAAGATAGTCGGAATGTAGAAGAAATGAATATGACAATAATTATAGAGAGTACAAAAATAAAGATTTCATTCTTAGACCAAAAAGTTTTACGACCAACCGTTATGGCGCTGCAATCAATTTTATTAAATTTCTAGGGTTTTAATCATTTAAAAATATTTGGTTTACGGAAAAAATTAATATGATAAAAATGATAGAGAATAAGAAAATTTAAATTTCATTTATAGACCAAAAAGTTCCACGACTAGCCGTTATGGCGCTGCAATCAATTTTATATCATTTCTAAGGTTTTTAATCATTCAATTCAATTTACCCTTTGTTAATTTATTGTACAGACAAAATAGACACGGACAAAGTCGTAGATAATAAGCAAGTACTCATACGGGTATATTATAATCGGCATATCTAATTAATCCATCTTTACTGGTTTTCATTGTAATTTTTTAACAAATGAGAAGGACAGCATCACTTTAAAATGCTTGACCTCACGTCTCATTCAATAACAATGCAAAGCCCAGAAAAGTCTAGATTTCGCTTAGAAAAAGAGACCGTCGCTGGTTTGTGGACTCAATTAAGGATTTATCTTTTGGGAATTATCAGATTCAATATAAAGAAACGGTTCAAGGTAGATCTGGTATATGATTCAGCCAATTACCTATATTTTCCGATTCGAGAAGCTGACTACTCTATAATCACTACACTAATAACAAGATGATTGGAATTTACTTACAATTTTGAGAAATGCAACAAATTATCTATATAACTGTCCAAGTCCATATACTCAGTTTTTTACCATCATATAACAAAATTTTATACAAAAATGTTAATTTGAAACTCGTTTCGTTTCCAAAAAAAAAAATGCATTTCCTTGCATTCAGTCCAGTGTACACTGGTACAGAAATAGATATATTTTATATATCTGTATCGTGGGCGGATGTTATATGTCATAATAATGGCCATTGCACATCGTGATCTACGTGACATCATGAACTTGACTGTATATAGAATAGAACCAGAAAGTTAAAATTGGTAAATTTACAGAAAAACAAAATTCCTCAGTTTGTGTTGGCTATCAAAAGGAAGTCATGCATTATTTTAAATTTTTGTTTTGCTGTGTGTAACTCATATCAAACAAAACTCAAATACGAATTATTTTTATCTATTTTAATACATACATACATATAAAAATACATACATACATACATATAAAAATAATAATAAAAAAAAACATTACATCGTTACATTTGATAAATTGTACATAATTTAATTTTTTGTTTTTTGCATTCAAATATAGATACGGAATACATAAATAGATCAAAGTATGAATATTTGGGCGCGACGTTAGTAATTTTTTGGTTTTGTATTAATGGTACACCGAGAATTTTAATGAGTTACGTTTTTAATAAATTACATTGCCTCCTTACTCTCATTTAATATTTATGCAACAGTATTTTTAACATTGTACTGATAGCAATGGGTATCTCAAGAAATAATCTAGAAATGACTAAGCCCATTGTCAATTATTGGTGTGTCGTTCGTGACCGATTTCGTTCAAAACAGTTCGTTCACTAATATATTAAAACATCGATCATTCGTTCGTTATCAAAAAAATGTGGCCAAAATACGTTTACAATTGAACGAACGATCAATGTTTTCATATTTTAGTGAACAAGCTGTTAGTAATGTGATAAGATAATTTTGAACGGTTCGGTCACGGGGTTATAATTACATTGACAGCTGCATATTGTAATGTAAAAATGTAATGTGAATAAAATTATCATCATATACACCCATCGCATGTAAAACGAGACACAACATTCAATGCGTGCGTTCGATATAAAATAATAGAAATAAAAGATTTTTTTTTTTAATATACAAACCGTGTAAATCAAGTACCGTGCAAATCGAGGGATGGGTCTATGTACGTGTGTACCGTACACGAAGAAAAAAATTGTTATTGCTCATATAAAAAACTATATTTTTATCATCATAAAACATTATGCAAATGAACGAACGAATGACCTTTTTTTTATATCTTTCACTAGAAATGAACGATTCGATCAGAACGAATCATCAAATTTTCCGCATTACTATTGCCAATATCCACAATTTTTTTCTGTGATAGTATTTTTAATTGAATATAACTCGATTCATAAAATATTAGTAAAAATAACTATCAATTGGTTGTTTTAACCAAGCATTTCGTTAAAATTTCTAATTATCGTTTTAATTCTATAACCAGAGACATTGAGAACGTAAACGAAATGATATGCCTTTTTAGAAAAGTGTATACTTGCGAAAACTAAAATACCAATCTTTTCGAATAATATTTAACCCATTAATGTTTGGTCGAATATTCGAAGATGATGGGTTACTTGAGATGGCATTTATTGAATTTAATTTACTTTATAGAAGATTTTTTTTAAAACTAACTGAACCAAGTTGCGTTGTACGCTGCAGTGCCCGAATGCTTTAATACATTGGATATATTTTGACAATTAATATTTGATCGGATAGAATGTGAGGAAAAAAGAAATTTCTAATGAATGGTCGATCGAAGTTTCCAAAATTGACTGGAACGAAATTCAAATTTATTTCGAAATTTTTGTTGGTTCGATAAATATTTGTTTAATAATTAGAAGAAATAATCTTAATTATTCTGAATTCTAATCACTATAAAAAAAAGATAATTAATTTATCGTCACTTGTTGTTATCGTCACTTTAATGTGGAACATTTTTTACAAATCCATTAAAATGTAGTAAAATTTTGTTTTATGAAAATCATCAGAATAAATGAAATTCCTTAAAATAGATTCGATAAAAGTCGTTGCTGTTATTATTTTAGTAAATTGCGAAAGTTCCATTTAAAAACAGAAAAAATATTTTAAAATAAATATTTAAACAAATGCTTCGATGTAAAAAAAATGAAAGAAGAAGATTGTTAAAAACATTTGTCTTACGTATGTACCTAAGTATGTTCTCATGTATTTATATGATATACATTATTATTACTTAACTTAATAATAATTCTTTTGTTCTTATAATCAACTATGTAGGTATATAACATTTTTATTAAAATCAAATGCTATTGACCGAGAATTTTAATTTTTTAAGTTCAGAAACTTAATTTGTTTTTTCTGAGTAATGGAAACATAGACACAAAGTCTGTCATAATAATATGAACGCGTAGGTGAATCACATAAATTAGCATGGTGTAATAGCTAAGGTCGTTATATTTAAAATAAAATGTTTTTTTAAGATATTTTGCATTGAATCCTACGCATTTCATCGCTCAAAAATAGTTTTTTTTTTTTAAATTTGAATTTATGTATCTCAAATTTGTTTGTTTTCTTTAAATTTTGAGTTATTTGTTTTCTTGTAGAATTGTCTATTACATTAATTTGTATCTTTCAAATTTTTTTTTTCAACGCATTGTCAGAGTTTCGATTAGAGAGCGTCTTTCTAATTGTTTACATTAATTTTATACTCCATTTAGTTAGCTTATCAATATAATTATAGATGTATTATTTACATCTACAAAAGCATTCCTTTCGCTGCATCTTATAAGAATTCGTCGCAACGGATTGTCAGAATTTCGATTAGAAACCGTCTTTCTAATTGTTTGGATTTATTTTATACTCCATATTTAATTAGCTTATCAATATAATTATAGATCTATTATATAAGCATTCCTTCCGCTGCATCTTATAAGAGTTCGTGACTGATTAACTTGTATCTTCCAGATTTTTTTTCAACGAATTGTCAGAGTTTCGTCTAGAGAGCGTCTTTCTAATTGTTACGATTTATTTTATACTCCAGTTAATTGACGTATCAATACATAATAATTGAATATATAGTATATTATTTGGATTCCTTCGGCTGCATCTTATAAGAATTCATGGCTGATATACATATATATACCCACATAAATGCAAATATTTTGAAATTTTAATTTTACTGGGGAAGAAACTTTACGTTTTTAAAATATCATCGTTAAAGTCTGCTAAATTCTTATATGTTCAAGAAATTGGATAAGAAAACAGAGAACGTTCGTTAAAAAAAAACGTCTATGAAATTTACGCTTTGGAAGGTTTAACAACTCAACAAGAAGGGACCTTGACAGGAACAAAAAACGCTCGAAGATTGAGATTGAAATAATATTTCCCGTAACATGTTTGATTGAGGGGAAGAAGACGAAAACAATTGTGAACAAAACATGAAACAATATTAAATATATCAGTAATGTCAGTATTCTTGAAGGGCGATCAACTCTCACCGTACCTTCGCTGGCACTAGAAATAACCTTGGACCTACATATAAATCATACACACACGGCTCATAATCTATACGGTCTCAGGACGTCCTTATCAACGGCCCTGTCCCCATCTATCACAATTACTGTCAATATTTATTTTATGTTCTGAGACTGTGTACAAATACTGAAGAAATAATTCCAATAAATCACGTCAAGTCAATAAAAATCATTTATAATTGATTTATTTGTTAATTGTTAAAACCTGTTGGCGTAGTAGAGTAGGTACCTATCTATAAGTAAGTAAGTAAGTAACTATACTTCTAATTTCGTTTTTTGTTTGATTAAAAATAAATGAAGAAAAACAACTCCACGTAAACAAAATACAAAAACTTATTTATGTATAAAATGAATTCATTAATTAAATGCGCTTAATTTAAAATTCTTAACACCATAACTGTAAAAATCTAGGCCATCCCGCATATAGATGACTAAGCCAAACGCCAAATTTAGTAATGTAATACGACATAAGCGACGGCTTATTGCGAACAATTGCAAATTCTCACTTATAACTTGAAATCCACCTTGAGAGTTTGTACGTTCTACATTGATCGATTTATTAAAACTTTCATCCTTTAGTTAGAGCTGGTCTGGCCTGTAGGTAAAACGATTGCATAATTCACGAATTTTACATTTGGCCAGTCTCAGTATATATTGGCGCCAATTACATTTTTTTTAAACATTTTACTGTCTACGTACGTACACAGAGTACATACATGTTTGCCTATAGGAATTATGGAGTGAGAGCTGAGAGTACGTTTTTATATACCGTGAGGTATTATACCACCAAAACAATCAAAGAAATTTATTATTTTTTTTTTTTTTTTGCTTCTTTGAAGTAAATAAGCGAAATATATAATTTTTAAAAAAGGCCATCAAGCCAAATTTATCTCTGCATTAATTTATTCCGAAAAAGCTGTTAAGCTGCTTGGCCCCGTATAAGGAAACTTGGCCCGATCGGTATAATTCATTAAGAAAATTATGTTTTTGTATATATATATATATATATATATATGATGTGTTCATGTGTTGCACATTCAGACTTATTAAGAAAATATTTTTCTGTTCAAAAATGTATTGCTTAATTTTAAAATGAATTTTTGAGTAACTAGTGAATGGCCCTGTACAGATATTGCATTACCCGGCGTTTACATCAGACAGTAAAACGAAGACAGAGAACAACTGTTTCAATCAAGCGTTTTACATACTGTCATTTGATAAAATGGCGGCAAACAGTACAATTGCGAGAATTAAAATGTTAAAATTTTTGGAAATTCTTGAAATCGATGAAAATAGACAAAAGAAGAGAAAATTTTAAGTCAAATCAAAAGGCCACCATATGACATTGAGTCAACATTATTAAAGGACTTATAAATTACAGGCAACGGAAATTTTCACTAATTTTTTTAGTTTCAGACATTTTTATTACTCAAATGTCTTTTTACCGTCTCATTTTACTAACTGTTGGAACTACTCTCTTCAAAATTGTCTAGAAAGTACTGTCTTAATAAGGAAAGTATTTGTTTACACGAGACGACAATTTCATTAGAACAGTTGCCAATTTACCTGTCTTCATTTTACTATCTGATGTAAACACTACGTTAGAAATTGTTTGATTCTGTTATATTTTGATTAAAAATATTTTCAAGAATTACGATGGATTTATTTTAATTTAAAATCCGTGTTGTTAACATATTTTTTCTTCGTCGTTCTTATTATGAACCGAAATTCTTCCAATTTCCGGTCTGAAATTCATAAGACGTATTTCCATATACTTTTTCGAAATAATTTTGATTGATCATCAAATTACTTTAAAATATGACAACAATTGGTAATATGTCCACAATAGGATCCTTCAAAGTTCGTAAACAGTGAAAAATAATGGTTTTTTTTTAAATTTTAGATCTACAATAATGGACGCTCCAGCATTAAAAGATCTCCCAAAAGTTGCCATCGATCTAAAAAGTCAATTGGAAGGATTCAGTCCTGACTCACTGAAGACAATTGATATACAGGAAAAAATCATACTACCAACAGCTGAAGGTAAATTTTATATTTGGAGGGTAAAAATTAATTTCCACACCTCTTTTTTTTGTTATTGTCTACTGGGTTTTGTTATAAATGTATATGGACAAGGCAACATTTATACGAATTTTAATTTCCCTCTATATATAAAAATATGCAGATGTTCAACAGGAGAAACAACATATGTCTTTGTTGCAAGGCGTAGAGAATTTTGACCCCAAAGTTCTGAAGCAAACTGATACCCAAGAAAAAGTCGTACTTCCTAGTGCAAAAGGTTTTTTTTTTTTGTTTGTTTGTTGCAAAAACAATTTATCATTTCGTGTCGTTTGAGTGTCAAATGCATTTTAATGAGTGATTTATTGATGAATAATCGCAATCATTTGTAGACAAATATGGTTTTAGAGCCGACCGGTTTTTTTTTAGAAAACTATTATCTCACTACGAATTTCTTAACCTCTGAAGAAAACTCCAACTCTATTTTTCTCATAGATAATCTTAAATTAACTTAGAACTGTACGTGAACATGCCTGAGATAAATTGTCCTTGAAATTGTTCTAAAAAGAACCTTTTCTTAACGTTATTTCGCAAATAGTTTATTTCAAAGACGATAATTATTTTAACCCAAATCATCCCGCTGTGACCATATGGTCGCACAAAACAATAGTTCTCTAAATGAAAAGAAAAAACAGAATGTGTGTGACCATATGGTCATAAACCACAAACCTCAAATACCAAGAGTGGTAGTCTCTAAATTCACTGTTTCTTCCTTCTTTAGTTCTCTTTAGTTTTCCTTAGTGCAAAAAAAAATCGCTGTGACAATAATTGGTCTGGATTAACAAATCCCAAGATAAATTTTCCGTGAGATAAATTATCCATGAGATAATTTTTTCCGTAACTGGATAATTAAACAAATAATTTTAGTTTTTAGGCTCAGTAGTCGTTCATTGCCTCTGCTAGTTTTAGGGCAGTTTATCGTCGAGCAATTTATCGCCGCTAATATGTTTCTATTTATATCCGTTTGGGGTCACCACGCCATTTCTTGTGAATTGTTTTATTGCAAAAATGTATCGGCAAGATTAAAGAACTTGAAAATTTCTCCGACTCCGTCTCCGTTGTGCGAGTCTTTGATATACCGGGTATCGGGCTGATCTGCCTCCTCATTTCCAAACCTTATTCGTTTTTTGTTCGTCAAGGTCTGAAATGCTTCAAGTGAACTCCTGTGAATAATTTTGACAAAAAATGTCGACCAATTTTTTTTTTAGAGAAAGTATTCAGGCGATAAATTGTACTGAGTGAATTTTTTTTTTGAAAATGATTTGTTGGTATGTACACTTGTACAGTACATCATTAAATTACAATTACCATTTACCAACAACAAATAATTCACCTGACCATAGTCAATTAAATGAAATTATTTTCAACACTCAGACAGCATGAAGTGATGAGTTTTTGCATTACAAATATTATGATGTGTGGCCTAAACAAATAAAATAAAACATCTCTGAAGCAGGAATGATACAAATGGGATGGATATATAATTTTTCTGTAATATTTAACACTATGTGCTGTGCTATAACTAATTGATTTTATGCTAACTAAGTTTTAATTAATTTGGCATTATTATATTTATGGTAGTTTCGTGATTCGTTTTTCGTTTTTTTTTTCTGGATGTGTTCACATGGCTGAACTAACTAGCGCGCTTGTATAATAAAATTCCCTGTATAGTGTACAGGCAAACTTTATGTACTCCAATTAATGTTTTAATCGTGTTTTGCCAATTAAAAAGATTTTTTAGTTATTTTATTATCTGTATATTAATTTCTGTTAATCGCAGTGGTGTATCAACGAATTTTTCTTGTGAGAAAAAAATATTCCTTCAATTGTTCGTTTTACTTTATAAAATTATTGTGCTTCAGAAGGTAGGGATTTTCTTACATATCGAAAATACTAAATCAAGTTTTAAAAAAATTGACACAATTTTAAACTTTCTTAATACTGAAGATATGGTTTTGAAACTATGTATTTTTATATTATTTTGCGAAATTAATTTTTTAATAAAAGTTAACCCTTTAAGGTCCATACATTTGAATCTGAAAGGGTTAACAAAAAAAATATTAAAATACGATTAAAATTATTCAGGAAGATATTCTTTATATTTTTAGTCCATTAATATATTTTCAAAAGTTAACCCTTTAAAGGCATCATTTGGACCTTAAAAGGTTAACATTTTCTAAAAATGAAAAATTTACGGAAGTTATTGCAATTAAATTCTAAGAATAGTGAGTAGCTTTTTGAAAATTCTTGATTAACCCTTTCATGTTCAAAATGTATGAATCTTACGGGGTTTACTTTTTCCAAAAATGTTAGTTGGCAAAAAATGCTGGAAATTCAAAATAATATAAAAATACAAATTTTCAAAGCTATATCTTTAGTATTAAGAAAGTTCAAAATTGTGTCACTTTTTAAAAAACCGCCGAAAAAACAGTCAATATGCTCGGTGAACGACCAATTTTTTTCCATTTTCTTCTATCAAAAAGACCTAAGTTTTTTTTTTTAAATAGTCCCATGTTGATTGGATCAATAATTCTTGCGAGCCGCCACTGAATCAAGTACTTACAAATAACCCTACTTAACTCTACGCTACTTACAACTTAATTTAAGCTTTTTTGTTTTTTTTTTGTTTTAATGTAATTTTGTAATGTAACCAAAAAAATGTTCACATAAATTTTCTTTATTTTGGTAGATGTTGAAAACGAAAAAACCCAACAGAAAATTTTTGCTGGTATTGAAGGTTTCGATTCGACCAAACTGAAGCATACGGAAACTAACGAGAAAAATCCTCTGCCCGATAAAGATGGTAAGGACGATTTTTGTTATTTAATAAAATTTTCTGCCCAGACACACTGATGACCATTATTATATTATATACTCGTATTAAGGGAGTAAAGGATGACATTCTAGGCTAGCGTTGCTATTAAATCAATATTGAACAAAACTGCCAACAATGACAAGAGTGCAGCTGGTTGAAAGGTGTCCCGGGTGTCATTTTGAAATTGTAACGTAATTAGGGTATTGACGAGGTAATTAGGGGCTAGTTGCAATAATTATATTATTAGATCAGTGGTTTTCAAAGTGTGCGCAGCGGCGTCCTGGCGAGCCACAGAATTTTGCAAAAGCTTTTATAATTATTTTTTTCGTTTTCGATTAAATGTGGTAAGATGCGACATCTAGGGGGAGCTGGTGTAAATCTATAGCCATTTTAAAAATTTAAAATGTTGCTTAAATAATCAGAAAATTATATTTATGTAATAAAACGAAAGATTTGTAGGGTAATTTGCATTATTCTCGAAGTTATGCCTAAAATCCTTCAAGTTTGGTCGTGGTGTAATAACTTTTCTCGGTACAGTCAGGAACTCGGTTGAGTGCATTAACCCTTTCAAGGTTGGAATCACCAATAAACAATAAATAATTATATGCAGTTTCTTGGTTGTTTAGTCGGCTACGGTCAGTGTTGGTTATGACTGAAAACCCGACTAAGCAACTAAAAAAGTATGCAGTTTAATTTGAAACTTGTATGCATTTACGTTATAATTATAAGTCGACCGCAAAAGGGTTAAGCGGATAATGTTGTTATTTATTTTCACCTCTTACTTATGATTAGTCATGTTTTGACTTAGGGAAGGAGGCCATGCGAAAACCTTAGTTCCAAAAAAGTGTCGCGAATCGAAAAAGTTTGGTAACCACTGTATAGATCAATGATTGTATACTTTTATGAACAAAACAAAACTGCCTGCATTACCGACAATGCATAAGGCAAAGTTTTAGAGGAGATTTTGACAAAAATGGGAAAAAGTTTTTCAAAGTCTCCGCAGTGATTAATGAGATAGATATGAAAAAGGGTACTTACTGTCCGTAGAAGGAGGCAATTCACTACAATATCGTATCCTATACCAACTCTTCAATCGTATAAGAAAAAACAATTAAAAGAATTACCAATTTTCTCATTACAGCCATCGAACAAGAAAAGGAGCAGAAAAAATTCATTAACGGAATTGAAACTTTTGATTCTACCAAATTGAAGCATACAGAAACATGCGAAAAGAATCCACTACCAACCAAAGAGATTATCGAAGAAGAAAAGAAGGCATAAATGAAGGAAAATCAATTCGGCTACGTTCCACACCCAAGTATTTATTATGTGAACGTGCAAAAAAAGAAGAAAAATAAGAAAAGAAAAAATTGCTTTTTATAGTTATATACTACTTTTTATTTTTATTTATGTCAGGTTTCGTTTATGAAATACTACTTTTAAGAAAACAAAAGAAAAATTACGAAAAATGTTTGTTTGCTTTATATATA